>SNSB01003526.1:6814414-6835839 GCA_012922965.1 Capreolus pygargus | reverse complement strand
TTGGGGTTAGCAGGTATCAGGTTTTGTATATAGAATGGAAAAACAATAAGGTTGTACTATACAGCAGAGGGAACTATGTTCAATATTGTGTAATAAAACATAATGGGAAAGAATATGTATATATATACACACACACACACACATACATAGAAAATTTGCTCCTAGACCCCCCTCGGAAGGGCCACCCGCTCTCTGCTGGGGGCTGGCACCCTTGAAGATGGTCCTCACCACGCCCTCCTCCGGGGGTCGCTCCCGATGGCAACACACCATGCACAGAGCCCTGTATCCGCAGAACCGTTTCGCGCCCTTGGGGAGCTCCAGCTCCAGCCGCCGAGCTTGGCTGACATTCCCCGGGCGTCTCCCTCTGTCCAGGGAGGCCCTCCCACAGCGTCGCCTCCCTCTGTCTGGGTTCCGAGACTCCGTTTTGCTGTGGATGAGTGGCCCGCCAGCTACCGTGGCTGCTGCTTTAGAGCCTGGCTCCACGTGGACACGAACAAGGTACAGGAGGACACCTCCCTCTCGGCCTTCCTAGAGCTCGTGATAAACTTACAGGGGACACGGCAAACAGCGACAAAGAAAAACCAGGTCCCCGGGTTTGCACTGATCAGGCGAGACGCCGCCCACACCAGCCCCCGACACAGCTGAGGGAGCACCGCAGCGGCCCCCGCCCTCACCCCCTCGGGCCTGACCGCCGCAGCGTCCAGAGTGGTCCCGCAGCGAGACCATGTCCTTCCTGTGCTCAGAAATGCCACGGCTCCCCCGTCCCTGGGGTAAAAGCCCGAGTCCTACCAGCCCCCATGGACCCTCCGTCTGTCCTGACCCCCCGTCTGTCCTGACCCTCGTCTGTCCTGACCCTCGTCTGTCCTGACCCTCCGTCTGTCCTGAGCCTCGTCTGTCCTGACCCCCACTCCCCCCGCCTGCAGCCCCACGGGCCTCCTTGGGGGTCCTCCATCACGCCTGCCTCAGGGCCTTTGCACCGGCTTGCCCTCTGCCTGGCCCGCTCTCCCCAGGAAGCACTCAGCTCACCCCCTCACTTCCTATTGGTCTAAAATCCCAACAACATCCCACCCCCGGCCCCAGCTCTCTCAGCTGCTCCTGCGTCCCCCTCCACAGCCCCTCTCTAACACGCTAAACACCGTCCAGCTTCATCTCAATTTCTCTGCTTCTCACTGCGGTGTAAGCCTGTTCGGACAAGGATTTTCTGGTTTTGTGCCCTGTCATAACCGTGCAGCGCCTGGATGATGCCCAGCGCACTCAGCTGGTGCTCAATAAATATTTCTTGAATGAATGAAGTTTGCTGAAAGAACCCGGGCTTGCAGGAACCAAAGCTACTGTGATTCTCAGTCCGAAAGATGCAGGGGGAACACTGGGGAAGCGGACGGTCATGGCGGGACCCAAAGGAAGGAAACAGCAGGGTTTACACGCCAGCATCCGGAAGAGTGAATGAGCTGGAGCCTGATAAGGACTGCAAACGACTCCTGAATCATGTGGCTGAGCCAAGGTGGCCTCTCCTGCTCGGGGGCTGAGGAATAAGTCCTGGACCTCACAGAATGAGAGGCCAGGTGGCAGGTTCACAAAAGTATCACGTGGTGGGTCCCTGGTGGCCCAGAGGTTAAGACGCCATGCTTCCACTGAGGGGTGCGGGCTCTATCCCTGGTTGGGGATCCCACAGGCCTGGTGGCCAGAAAGTCAAAACTTAAACAGAAGTGAATATATAAACATAAGAACATAAATATAGAGAAAGCGACGCTGCTCAGTCCCGTTGGACGCTTTGTGACCCCATGGACTGTCTCCTACCAGGCTCCCCCGTCCATAGGATTTTCCAGGCAAGAGTACTGGAGTGGGTGGCCATTTCCTTCTCCAGAATATATAAAGAAAGAAATGTATAAAAAACAAATATAAAAATATTCATTAAATATTGTAACAAATTCGATAAAGGCTTGACAAATGGTACACATCAGAAAAAAGCCTGTTTAAAAAAAACGAAACACCGAGAGACCTTCCCTTGGGCCTGAGACCTCAAAGTCCCCGGAATGGGGGGTTTCCGGCCTCAGACAGTGTACAGTTTAACAAGCCCAGAGGCAGCAGCACAGAGGAAGCCCTGCACTCACTGCAGACCAGATGCTACGTTAGGGGCTTCATAAACACCAACCCACGTGAGCCCCAAGTGGCCCTAAGGGGTAGGCGCCATTATTGTCCCCATTACAGAGATGTGGACGCTGAGTCACAGAAGGTCGAAGCACTCACCAAAGGGAATGGAACCCGACGACAGAGTGGAAGAGATGTCAGGCCTCACGGAGACTGCAGGGGCGCCCAGAGAAAGGGCATGGCACCCCAGGGGGCCCCAGCTCCTCCCCGGAAGTGACCCCTAAGCCCCAGAAAGCCTCAGATGCTGCTGCAGCCCACTCAGCTTGCAGGGCGGCTACAGGCGGTCCATGCCACCAGGAGGGGGTGGGAAGAGCTCGCGCGCAGCAGGGTCAAATGGCGTGTCAGCGATACTTGACAGTAAAACGCATTTCAGTGCGGCTTGAGAGAAAACGAAATTCAACTCCATTATCATGAAAATTACATCCATCGAATATTAGATAAGGAAAAGTCAGCGTTCGATTTCTGAAATGCAAGATGCAAGTGCACGCCGGGCGATAAATGTAATGATACTCTTAAGCAACTCTATTCTTGAAGCATCGAGAGCCTCCTGTCTGGGGAGATGGCTGCCTGGGGGTCACCAGGGCCTATCTCTGTGCTGGGTCTGTACAGCCTGGCACCTGCTCTCTGGGAAGGGCTGGTAGATTCCAGCAAGGGCTACTGGAGGCTGAGCTTGGAGGGCCCGTTAAACGGGGCACCCCCAGCAGGGCCCGGCCCCCGGGGGGACTGGGCCACGCAGGGGAGCCAGAGCATGCACCGGGAACAAACCCAAGGGGATGCGAGGTGAGGCCCATCAGGCGGCCGGGGCAGCAGAGAGGAGCCAAGCGCACGGCGCCTGCTGCAAAGGCGTCAGGAGAGCAGAGGCGCTGCCGGAGCCCAGGAGGCCCCCCAAGGCCGCGGCCCTGCTCCCTCCCTGCTCCGGCCCGGGGCTACGCTGCGCGTTCACAGGCGAGTCCCATCACCCCTCTGGGCCCAGCGTTCTCCGCTGTGAAACGGGGACGCTAACCAAGACGTCCTTCGGTGAACGGATGGATACATACAGCGTGGTCCATGCAGACCACGGAATGTTACTCAGCACCAAACAGAAATGAGCTCTCAAGCTGTGAAAAGCCACGGAGGCAGCAAGCGGGAGGAGCCAACGTGAAGAGGCCACGGCGCACTGTGTGACCGCGACTCTGTGACATTCTGGAAGAGGCGAGCCTGTGAGACAGTGGAGAGGTCAGAGGCGGCCAGGGGCTGCGGGAGGGCGCGGGGCAAACAGGGGGAGGCCTGGGGGTGCAAGCGCAGTGAAGCTAGTCTGCACGACGCGGTGCCAGGGCGGCCCTGTCTGCACACACGAGTCCAGACCCCCAGAATGCACACCCCCGAGAGCGAGCGCTCAGTAAACCGGACTTTTACTAATAACGTAGCAGCAGCGGCTCAGCAGCTGTGATGACGGCCGCCCACAAGTGCGGATGTTAATCACAGGGGAAGAAGCTCGAGCGGGTGCATGAGAGGTCTCACGCTGAGTGCTCAATGTTCCTGAAAAACCCCAAATATTCTTTTAAAAAACTATGTTAAGTTTAAAAAGACGCAGGATCCAGAGACGACGACAGGGTAGGGGGCTCCAGCCAGCACAATGAGGCACAGCCAACAGGGGAACCGAAGCACGGCCCAGCCACCCACCCCCAGAGTTGCACCCCGCCCCCGGCCCGATCACAGAATCGGGCACCACGACCCACTGCCAGAAACCCAGGGGGCCTTCCCGGATTCCAAACCGCACCTCCGGCCCACTTGTGAGTCTTGGGCTTTTGCTCACAAGAGCCCCCAGACCTGGGCGCTTGGCCATCTCCACCCCCCCGTCCCCACCGAGCTCTCCGCCTCCCCTTCACTGCCCTTGGCCACGCGGGCGCTGGCCCGAGACGCTGCCGCCGGACCACGACGGGGCTCACGGCAGGCGAGCAGTGAACCCCGCCCCGTGCACTGGACAGACGTCATCATCTGCGTTCCACACTCGGGGCTCGGCAGCGCCGTGGTCCCCCCGGCTCGGGTGAGGATGGCGCTGGGTTTCAGCTGTAACTGCTGAGCGGATGTTAACTTGATGTCAGGAGACACCGTTCAAAACTCCGCGCTTCGGAACCACCTCCTCCAGAACTTAGAGTCCTCCCGCCCATCACTCTCCCCTACCTGCCGCCACCTCTGATCATTGATCAATGCCACCAATCCCCGCTGGGGCCGCCCAAGGGATCATCCGAGGGCCCGGCTGTTGCGGCACTCGGTGGGAGGACTCCTTGCATATACAGTTATTAATGACTTTATTTATACACCAATATTTAGGACTGCTTGCAATTAAGCAGATCTGCTTTCAAAATATGACTAATTAGAGAAGAGTCGCGTTGGCAGGGAGAAGGCAAGGTGTTCCGACAGCCAGAGGCGAGACCAGGTGCTGGATCTCAGACCCGGTGGACTTTTGGGCCCCCTGGGCCTGGAGGACCCCAGCAGGGGCGGGGAGGGGGGGAAGGGAGAGGAGGGGAGGGCAGAGGGCAGGAACGTTACAGTTCTCAAGCCAGGAGCCCTCATTCGTATGATGCGTGTTAACCATGTTCTCTGGCCTGACGCTACCTGCTACCTGGAAGCCGGCAGAAAAGTATGCAGCTGCCTGATCCCAGGCTGACATTTCGGGGTGGGGGGCTGTCCTAGAGGGAGCCTGTGCAGTGAGGCTGACATTTTGGGGCGGGGGGCTGTCCTGGAGGGAGCCTGTGCAGTGATGCAGAAACTCAGACCCACACGGGGTGGTGAGTAAAATCTGCTATTAATCACCGACGGGCACCTGTCCCCGTGACACCCGCGCTGACTTCCATCCAGTAAGAGGCAAGACCTGCTCTCTGACTTTGCGCCTAGTGACTGTTTCCGGTCAGAACACGGTGCTGGTAGCAAGGGAGGCTGAAAGCCCTGGTTCCTGGGAACAGTGTTAACAGGACTGTCCCAAGCGCCGGCATCCCAGGCAGCCTGAGAACCAGTGTTCCTGGCAGGCGTCTACCTGACCCACAAGGGCCCCTGGCCCGACGTCCAGCTCACGCCCCTGTCCTATGCCAGGCACTGAGCCGGGGCCGAGGACACGGACACCGAGATGGCCCAGAGGCCAACCCTGACCTTGACCCCGAGGTCCTCCAGGTGGGTGACGTGGGCATGGAAACAGACACGGCCCATGGAGGCATGGAGCGCGTGGTGGATGCAGAAGCCTCGGGAGTGGCCCGGCCCAGTCCCCGGGGGCGGGCTGCTGAGCGTGGCGGTCACCCTCAGACCCCACACCCCTCACCCGTCCTGCTCTCCATGCCCGCTCACCCACCAGAGGCTGTCCCTCCAAAGAGCTGGAGAGCTGGGAGGGGCGGCGGGCACGGACAAACACCGTGAGGGGCGACGATGCCCGCCCGGGCGTGCAGACACGGCCCGCCTTCTGGGGACACGCCTTCGCTGTTGGGCTGAGTGGGGCCTGGGTGTCTGCCCAGCCCCTGGCATCTGGAGCGTGGATGCACCAGAGACGTCCTGCCCTGGGGCGGGACCACCAGCTTCTGTGGCCCCACTGTGGGCCACTAGAGTCGGGGGGGAGTGAGGTCTGGGGGCCTCTAGGTGAGGACCCCATCTGGCAAGGCCCCTCTCCAGAGAAGGCCGGCCGTGGCCCCCACCCCACCAGCCGTGGCGGTGGCTGGTAGCAAAGGGATGGGCCCACGGGACCCTGTGTGTTCTGCACGCCGAGGGAAGACCCAGGGACGGAGACCCAGAGACACCAGGGCCCGAGAAGGAGGGACACAGGGCCGGGGAAGAGGTGAAGAGACGGAGCTTGGCGGCGGCGGTGATCAATGCCCCGGGTGTGTTTACGAACATGCCTGCTGAGGCCTGCGTGGAGGCCGGGTTAGGAGACGGAGGCTGGGTGCGTCCCGGGCCCCCAGGGGCACGCCTGCACCCCCAGCGGGGTCACTGCCCCCAAGAAGCTCCGAACCCACACAGCAGCCTCGAGTCCGGGCCGCGAGAGCCCTGGGAAGCAAGCGGATAAGCGAAGCGGCGGAGAGCCGTCTGTCACCGTCAGCCTGAGGGCCGGGCCAGGCAGCTGTGGGCTCCAGGTCGGGGCGCCTTCTGCGGTGGGTGGGTCTGCGCCCCTCGATGGCACAGGTGGGGTCGGGCTGCCCAGATCCAGCAGGGAAGGGAGAGAACGCCCAGCCACGCACTGTGGGTCACTCGGGAACACTTCCCAAGGGCCTCCCGTGTGCTGGCCCCAGGGGCTTCAAGACGGTCCTGTGTGCTGGCCCCGGGGGCTTCAAGACGGAGCGACGGGGGGAACCAGCAGGCGACCCTCACACGCCTGTGACAGGCTGTGCTGAGGAGAGCAAGGTGCAGGACGGGCTGGTGGGTGCTGGCGTCTCAGGGCCCCAGAAAGGCCGGGCGGGACTGGTCACACATCGCTGGGGCTCAGAGCTGCCCATGGTGGGGGGCGTTGGGCTGCTCTGCCATCCCCCCCACCCCGGGCTAGAGACCCCAGCACCTCCCCCGCCAGTGCTGTGGGGCTGAGCTCCTGGGTCTGGGAGTCCACGTCAGCACACGACCCAGCACTGCCGGGGGGAAGCAGGGCCTCAGAGAGACGCGCGCACCCCGTGTCCACAGCCGCGTCATCGCGGCGGCCGAGGGGAGGAAGCAACCCCAGGACCCCGACAGATGGATGGACGGACAGACTGGGGTCCACGCCGATAACAGGACGCCATTCAGCCTTAAAGGACGTTCTGACCGCTGCCACAGCAGACAGACCTGGAGGACGCTACACTCGGTGAAGTGAGCCAGCCACACGGGACATGGTCTGCGTGACTCCTCTTACACGCGCTCCCTAGAGGAGTCGGGCTCCGAGACAGAAAGTAGACGGTGGGAGACCAGGGACGGGGGTGGGAAGGGGAGTTGTTTCCTGGGGACGGAGCTTCAGTTTGGGAAGAACGGTCTGGAGGTGATGGTGGGGATGGTTACACAATGTGAATGTCTTACTGCCACTGAAATGCACACTTAAAAATGGTTAAAATGTAGGTTTTATGTACATTTACCATGATTTTTTTTTTTAAAGATAAACAACCTCCTTCAGGGGGAAAGGGCTTCCCTGATAGCTCAGCTGGTAAAGAGTCTCCCTGCAATGCAGGAGACCCAGTTTGATTCCTGGGTCAGGAAGATCCCCTGAGAGGGGATAGGCCGCCCACTCCAGCATTCTTGGGCTTCCCTTGTGGCTCAGCTGGTAAAGATTCCTCCTCCAATGCGGGAGACCTGGGTTCAGCCCCTGGGTGGGGAAGATCCCCTGGAGAAGGGAACGGTCACCCACTCCAGTATTCTGGCCTGGAGAACTCCATGGGCTGTATAGTCCACGGGGTTACAAAGAGTCGTACACGACTGAGCGACTTTCACTTTCCTTTTGGGGGGGAGGCAGAGAAAAGTACTTTTTGTACATAGTAGGTACACAAGTAATACCTGTTTCCTGCCAGCCTCCCCTCGCCCTAAGGACAGAGAAACAACTGCCCGCCACAGAGACCCAGGCCTGGGCTCATCGGCCAGCGGCACGGGCCGAGCGCTCAGAGCCCGCGTCGGGGTGGACGAGGAGGCCCTCCAGGCCGGCCCTGCTCTGCATTCGGCCCCTTCAGGCCGGCCCTGCTCTGCATTCGGCCCGCGTCCCTGAGCTGCCGGTCAGCATGCAAGAGGCCAGCACGACGCAGGCTTTGGAAAGGATCCTTGAGATCAGAAGATTTGCTGAGTGGATATAAATAGCCCAAAGCTCCCAGCCCAGCTGCTGAGCCTGCGATGCGGGCCCAGGCGGTCAGGGGGACTCCATAAGCCTGGGTCCAAGCTCGCCTTCGTGGAGCGGCCGCCCCGCAACCTCCTCTGCCCTCCAGGCCTCTGTTCGGCCCTGTGCCCCGCCCCCACCCGCCTGCCTGTCACAGTTCCTCTCTCCAAACGCAAACTGCTTCCGAACCAGGGCAGAATCACCCGCGGGCCCCTGGTTTGCCGTGGAGGGGCTCAAGGAGCCAAGAGGCAGGGGGCACGCGTGGGCGGGCACAGCTGCGGTGCTGGGGGCGTAGGCAGAGCTGGAGGCAAATTGTAAAGCCACACCCTGTCTGTGACCCCAGGCCGGGGCCAGGCTCGCTTTCACCCGATCCCTGTAACGAGCCTCACCAGTCTCAACATCAAAGTGCAGCTCCAGCACCTTCAACACTAGTGAGAGGCATTTTCCGACGGTCCACAGCACCCCTTCTCTTCCCAGCATCCTCCCTGCTCCACCCCCCATCAGATCTGCGTCCCCCTGGGGGGGGGGGCTGACCCCGTGCCCCCTGCATCTCCCTGCATCCCCCTGACCCTAGCCTCTCTGCTCCAGCATCCCCCACGCCATAGAGGCTGGCACTTATGAGGCTTGGCAAGTGCTACTTATATGAATGAATAAACAATGAGTCTTTGGCAAATTCAACACACGGGGGAGAGAAGAGATGGTCTGTCTCCCCGCCTGTCCCTCTGTCTGTACCTGTCTCTGCCTCTTCTGCCGGCAGCCCAGGCGGTGCCCTATCTGTCACAAGACACACCATCCCCTGAGGGTCACAGTCCAGGGGCGCTTGCCTGACCCACCGCCTCTGTATCTCACACTGTAAGAAGTAACCAGGCCTCATGGCTCATGTAAGAGTCTGGAGGAGAGTAATCCAGGCCGTATGGGCTCTTCTCCCCAAGTGTCAGGGGCCCCGGCCCCTTCCAGCTCACCGGCCCTGCCATCCCTACAGGGCACCCACTATCCTCATAATCCAAAAAGGCTGCCAGTGCTCCAGCCATCACTTTCTCATTCCAGCCAATAGGAAGGAGAAGAAATAGGAAAAGGACCCACCTCTTCCTTTTAAAGACACTTCCTGGAAACTCACACTTCTGCTTACCTCTTCCGGCCAGAGCAGTCTCACAGCCGTATCTAACTGTCTGGGAGGCGGCGGAAGGTATTCTCTATTCTCCCTGGCATTGTGGCCATATCAAAACTCAAAAACACACCAAAAATGAGAAGTTTTAATGAAGAGAAAGCAGATACTGGGAGGCAGCTATTTGGGTCACACATCCTCCCCGTCCAGGCCAAGGGATCACCCCCTTTCCACCTCCAAGACCCCTTTCACCATCTTCCCCACAACCTGCCAAATAATAAGGACTGAGAACTCCTGTGGAAGGAGCTCTCCCCCTCGCCCGTGCTGTGCTGACCGGCTCTGTCCTACGAGAGGGCCTCTGTCTCTCCTCATGCCCACTTTTCCAGCCTGCTAGGATAGAGCCAAGACCCAAACCCAGACCTGAGGGTTCCCAGCTCCGCAATCTGTTTTAATCAAACAGCACTGGGCAAGCTGAGGCATGAGCGGGCCCCCGGCCCCCGACCTCCTCATGGGATGGAGCAGCTTGAGACGCCCCTGCCCTGGAGATGTCTCCACTGTGAGGAGCGCCCCAGCGCAGCATGGGTCTGACTGCACCGAGGCCCGCCTTTCACGGACAGAGAGCCAAGCTCCGCCTGCAATGTGGCCAGGCTGGGCTGAGCCTGCGGGCCCCGGGAGGTCCAGACCCCGCCTGGGGTCCCTCTCACTAAACCAGGGGCTCGGGCGCTCCAGCTGGGTGTACAGCGAGGTCCCCACGAGCTTGCGAGCTGGGGAGGGCCCAGTCTGCTTCAATCAAACGAAAGCAAAGGAGAGCTACTCAGGGAGAAAACCGGTGAGCCCTGGCTGAAGCTGTCACCTTGAGGGACGTCAAAAACTAAGCCTTCCTAGAGGGACATGCAGAGCCCCGAGGGCTGAGCAAGAGCGAAACGTGCCTGCCTGGGGCTGGCTCTGCCCGCCCCTGACGCCTGCCCCCACGCCCTGCATGGGGCAGAGGGGGCACCTGCTCCCCAGAGGCAACGAGGCACCTCCCTGCGCCCCTAACCCCCCACCCCACACACATCTGCACAATGCAAGGCTCTGAAACTCTTGCTGGATGGAACCCGGAGTGTGGGTTCAGCAGAGAGGGAAAGACAGCCCCTTCGGACTCAAAACAGTCCAGGCAGAGGAGCCAGGCCGAGGTGAGGACAGAACAAAGGCAGCCTCTCCCCCCTCCATCCCAGCCCGTCTCCTGCACCTCAGGGCACCGGGCTGTCGGCATCCAGTGAGTGACAGTCTGGGGGACGGTCATGAATCAGCTCCTCCCCGGCTGCCCTCGCCTTCACGGACCAGAGTCGGCAGGCTTTTCCGTAAGAAGGCCGCGCCCCACGGATGCCGGTCCTGCTCGGCAGTATCCTGCAGATCCACCCTCACCCTCTCTTCCTGGCCTGGAGCTCTCAGCTCTCCGGGGACGAGAGAGAAGGGGCCTTCGTGGGCCTTGACCAGACCGCTGCCCCAGGACCACCCTCCCATCGCCACCACTGCCCAGCCCCCGGGCAGAGCCAGAGGCGGCTCTCAGGACCACAGACACGGAGTAGAACAGAACACGGGCTTGGTCCCTTTGGCCGGCCACTTCCTAGCTGCGCAGCCCCGGGGAAGATGCTCCGCCGCTCTGAGCCTCCGTTTCCTCGTCTGTAAGGGGGGCCACACAGATAAAGAAGGGGTCAGGGAGCACACAGCAGGCACTCAGCCCACCGCCCAGCAGAGAGCGCGTGCCAGGAGAGCCGCCGAAGCCAGCAGACGAGCGGGAAAGTCCAGCTGCAGGTGAAGACGCCAGGCGCTAGGCTTGGCTGAGACCTCCCTGCCCGAAGAGAGAGTGGGCACACGTCCACACAATAACCGCATCTGCGTGTATTCACTCGTCATGTGTGGGCACGTGTGTAGGAACGTCACATGTGTCCCAAAAGATTGCCCCAAAAAGACCCTGGGGACGAAATTCAAGGCTCTGTGGAAACAGAAGACCCCGTACCTCCAAGGGTGGTACTGACCGCCCCTGGGGTGCACACACTCCGTTCCGGAGCCCCCGGACATGTTCACGTGTCAACTATGGGCTTACTTCAAACGTTCTTTTCTTGTTTAGTTGCTCAGTCGTGTCTGACTCTTTGCGACCCCGTGGACTGTAGCCCTCCAGGCTCCTCTGTCCATGGTGTTATCCCAGCAAAAATTCCGGAGCGGGTTGCCATTTGCTTCTCCAGAGTATCCCCCCAACCAGGGGTCAACCCAGGTCTCCTACACTGGCAGGAGAGGCTTTACCACTGAGCCACCTGGGAAGGCCCTCATTTAGAACGTCTCATCTGAAACATACGTGATTTGCTGGGCGGGCATCTGAAGGGAGCCAGGATCTGGTGCGGCCTGCCCGAGGGAGGGGAGAGGCAGGGCTCCCAGCAGGGCACAGCTGGTCAGATGGGCGCCCCAGGGGACCCAGGGCTGAGGCACACGTAGACCAGACCCATTCTAACGTGCGTCAGAACCACGAGGAGTTCCAAGACGGCAGCTGGTCCCTAAGGGACACAAGGGGTCTCCAGGAGCGGGAACGAAACGCATCCAGGCAGAGGGACCCACGTGAGCAAAGGCACGGAACGTGAAAACTGCACGCGTCGGGGTGAGCAGCAGAGGGCAGTGCCGGCAGCCTCTGCCCCGGGGGCAGGGCTGTGAGCGAGGGAGCCTGCAGGGAAACGCTGTCTGGGCCAAGATGTCCCGGGACGGGGGAGGAACGCAGAGGAAGGAGGGCCGTGCTCCTCGGGTTCCCTGAGAGGCAGGCAGAGGCTCCGCACACCCCCGAGGCAGCGGCCCCCAGCACGTGAGGGCCCTGTTCCCGCAGGCCGGCGGCCCCCTCCCCAGCAGGAGCGAGGCTGCTCAGGGCGCCCGAGAGCCTGGGGGCGGTGGAGCTGGGATGTGCTCTTAATTACCGCGGTTATCACAAACGCATCAGCCGTGATCATTTCCTCCAGAACCACCCCCCCTCCGTGGATGTTTTGGCGGCTCCGCCATATGGCGGAGTTAAAAATATAGCTCAGAGTGAGGGGGTGCAGACGGGAGTGGGCAGGTTCCCGGCGTGGCGGGCGGGGATCTGGTCAGGCCGGCCTGGGACGCACTCTGAGCCCTGGTGCCCGGCTCCTGCTGGGCCACGGCTGGACAACGCCCTTCAGACGCCTGGCACCACAGACAGCCACCTATCAGGGGCCGGGCCGGCGCCAGAGCCCACACAGAGAGTGGCCCTCTCGGCCCGCGGGGAAGTGACAGCGTGGGGCCTGGGCACCCGAATGCAGGGGGTAGACAGGGCTGCAACTCTGCTCTTCCTCCCAGCGAGGGGTGTCCCGTCCCCTCCCGCTCGAAACTGGCCTTGGGGTCTGCTTGACCAATAGCAGGTGGCAGAGTGACCTCGTGGGATCCCCAAGGCCGAGCCGCAGGAAGCCTCAGAGCGTGGTGCTCCCAGCCTCCCTCCAAGCCTCAGAACCCCGGCGCTGGGGTCTCCAGACCCCCCAGCTGGAGAGGCCAGGTGTGGACCCTCTGGTCCACAGGGCCAGCTTTCCGGGTGTCTCCACTGGTTCCCAGATCCTGAAGGTGTTCTGGATGCTCCAGACTAGCGCACCCACTATTTGAACACCGCCGAGTAACCCCCAGTGACCACACGGGGGGCAGAAGACCCAGCCAGCCCCGCCCGGCAGCGCCTCGGCTCCAAGGCCGGGGGCTGGCCTTAAGCCTCTAGACTTTAGAGCAATCTGTTACTCAGCCACAGATAACTGGAACACTCATTCATTCACTGACTCACTCATTCATTCATTCAACATGTACTGATGAACATCCACCCCCAGGCAGCCACCCCAGGGGAGGCAGACGTCCCAGCTCGGGTTGCTCCTCCGGAGGGGTGAGTGAGGGGTGCTGGAGGCAGGGTCCAGGGGGTCAGCCGGCCCCACTCTCTCACCAGTCCAAAGACCGCAGGCAACAAAGGCCAACATCTGAGCTCCTTGATGTTCATGTCACTAAGACGTGTTGGACTCTTTGCAACCCCACGGACCGCAGCACGCCAGGCCTCCCTGTCCTTCACCAACTCCCAGAGCCCGCTCAAACTCATGTCCATCGAGTCGGTGATGCCATCCAACCATGTCATCCTCTGTCATCCCCTTCTCCTCCTGCCCTCAATCTTTCCCAGCATCAGCGTCTTTTCCAAGGAGTCAGTTCTTCACATCAAGTGGCCAAAGTAACAGAGCTTCAGCATCAGTCCTTCCAATGAATATTCAAGGTTGATTTCCTTTTACTGACTGGTTGGATCTCCTTGCAGTCCAAGGGACTCTCAAGAGTCTTCTCCAGGACCACAGTTCAAAAGCATCAGTTCTTTGGTGCTCAGCCTTGTTTATGGCCCAACTCTCTTGTCCATACATGACTTCTGGGAAAAGCCAGAGCTTTGACTAGATGGACCTTCCTCTTCTGGTTAAGCAATGAGCTCTCCCTTCTGCCTGGACAGGTAGCCGTTGGGGGTTAGACAGGATGGGGCTTGTTCCTTTTGTCCAAAACCCACGTGCCCCAGCGGGCCTGCAGGACCCCCAGTGTTACAGCGTCTCCTGCAGCCCCTGCTCACTGGTCCCCCTCCTGGAGCCAGGCGCCCTGTCCAGCGCCCTCCCCCAGAGACCCCTCTGGGGACTCCCAGCGTCTCCTCCTAGAGCCCCTCGGGGCCTGCGCAGCTGCCGGTCCTGCCCACCCGCTGCCTGCAGCTCCCCCACCCCCCTCGCTGTCCTCTGGGACCCTCTGCTGCAGACACACCGGTCTCCTCACGGCACTTGGACCACGCCGGGCATGCTGTCCCCTCAGGCAACCCCGAAGGGAGACCCGGGACCACCGTCCCCACCGGGGCAGCGGAGCCAGGGCCCCGAGACAGTGCCCTCGCCTTCCAGGGGAGCAGGAGGAGCAGGGGGTCTCGCCCTGGCTGACCTCACGGGCCACCCGCCCACTCAGAGTGCTCCTCACGCTGTCAGGGAGCCCTGAGGCCTGTCCCTGGATTCACGCCCTCACCCCCTAAGGGGCCCTGGAACCAGGGGCTGAGGCCGTTCAGGAGGAGCTGGCGTTTCACAGGGCACCTCGTGCCAGCCCCGCCCCACCGGACAGCCGACAGGCACGACCGACCGCGAGAGCCAGGTCTGCTGCCCGCAGCGGGCCCGGTCCCCCGGGAGGCAGAGGGCCGCCCAGGGGCCTCGGGGCCCGTGTGGTCTGACACTGTCCATGCAGAGCAGAGGCCCCTCCAGCCAACAAGACGGGCAGAGCTGGGCTGGGGCACAAAGGACTGCGTGCCCAGCGCGTCCCGAGGGTCAGCATGCTGGAGAGGCCTCAGCGGCAGGCCGGCACAGCCTCACCGTGTGCTTGGGGAACCGCACCAGGTCAAGGCAGACCACCAGTCCAGCCGGTGCCCGACAGCTTCGGAGTCCCTCCCCTGCACGCGGCACCGCCTGCCCGCCACCACCCCACCAGGGGGGCCTCAGGCTCCTGGTGGCAAAGTAACTTCCCCAAGGAGACCAGAGCGCGGCAGAGGCCAAACCCAACACTCAAAGGATGGACGGCGGTGCTGGAGGCAGCCCCGGCTCCTGGAGCCAAAAGCCTGGGCACGCTGACCACGCACAACCAGAACCAGCCCAAACACCTCCCCGAACACGGACACCGCGCAGTGAACAGGTCTGGCGCAGCAATGCCCGGGTTCTAGAGGCCGACAGGCCCGGGTGTGAATTCTGCCTCTGCCCCGGGCGCACGCGGGTAACCTCTCTGAGCCTCAGTGTCCACATCTGCAAAATGGGGTGGTGGCGGCCCACACGGGTCTCGGCGCTGGAGCACCGGGAAAGGCTTCGTTATAACCGGGCTCCACCGCCGTCAGAGCGCTCCGCAGTCTAGGTGTCCAGTGCACAGCATCGCTGCCTGTTCCTCTGTGAACCTCACTTCCTCCAAGGGAAGCTGAGCGTCTCACAACGAGGCTCAGGCAAAGCGCAGCTCGGTCGAGGGCGAGCAGCCTTGTTCCCCACGCACAAGGCTGACGTCGGTTCTAAGGAAGCGCCCTGGGCTGTCTGTGCCCACCCGGGCCTTGCCTGGCCCACTGTCCCCACTCCCAGGCCCGCCACGACCACTGGCAGCACGCCCAGCCCCAAACAGGCCGTGCGCCCACCTCCTGTCTCGGCGCCCCCATGCGTGCTGTCTGCCGCCGAGAGACCATCCTCCTCTCTCGCGCTCTGCAAGCCCGGCCTCAAACGCCACCTCCTCCAGGAAGCCTTCAGGGGCTGACGCCCGAGTCTGCCTCTGCTGGGGGCTGCCCGCATGCCCCTCTCTCACCCCAGCTGGGGTCTCTGTCCCTGCCCCCGTGGAGGCCATGGGGGAGGCGCTGCTCAAGACAGAGGACCGGGCAGGGCGGAGTCAGCAGGAGCAGTCGGGGGACAAGGAAAACAGTGAGTCCCGGCCCGGCTCCCGCCTCAGGCTGGTTCCACACACCCTCCCACATGGACAGGCATGTCCTGAACACACTACAAAGCCTTCACCGGAGAATCGGCGGCAGGGAGGGGGGCGGTGGTATTCTGCCTGGTTCAGTCCTTTCGACGTTTCCATAGGCCTGAAAATTTCACAATAAAGCCACTCTCAAGGGCTCTCTGGGTACCCCATCCCTGCCCCGTGCCAGCGTCCCTGGTGTCCTGCAGCGCCAGGGGCCCCACAATCCCGCCACCTGGAGCAGGGCGGCCTCCCCAGCCCACTGGGGCGCCTGGGGCAAAGCCTGCCTTACTCCCTCCGTCCTCCCGCTGGGAGGTGCCCGAGGCTGACGGGCGCCAGCAGACCCAAGCAGGGCTTAGCAGCTGAGGCGTCATCACGGGGCCGCCCAGAGGGTCCCTATGAAGCCGGGAATGTGGATGCAGCAGGTGCTTGAAGACGTCAAGGCTATGGCTCTTTATTCGGTAAAGCATAAGCACCCAGCGTCCATAATAACCGGCGTGGTATCGCCCGCCAGCACGGCACTCCTGGAAGAGCAGGATTCGGACACCGAAGGCCCACGGCCTTGGGGATTCCCAGCAAGGCTGCCACTCTGGGAAGCTTGCTCTGAAGTCAGGGCAGTTTCCGCTGCAGCCTGACCTGCGCCTCCACGGTGGTGGGGGGGTACGCGGCGGAAGATTCGAGGCCCCCTGAATTTCCCGGCCACGAGTGTGGCCCCGGCTGCCTCGCGACCTCCTCTGTGGCTCTCGCTCCGTTTCAGTGAGGTCAGCGCGCAGCCCCCTCCCAGGGCCTGCCCGACGCTCTCTTCCTGCCGCTCCGTGGCCAGTTACACAGAGGACACCCTGACTCACTCAGAACGGTGCCCTCCCCAAGTCGGGCAAAGCTTGGCTCTTTCTTACAAAAGCAGAGAGCAGGGAACCAAAAAAAGAGAGAGAGATCAGCTGTCAAAACAATGTTATCGACAAAGCAGCTGACCGAAACTGCCCCTGACCCCAAACTCCTGAGTGCAAACCTCACAGGCCCAGCCCTGAGACCTCTGCAGGCTCAGAGGCCTGAGCCAGATTTATCTCAGGATTTATCCTCCAGGTTGTAACAGAATCACTGGCTCAGCGGGTCGGACGGCCGGGAGACGCGTCAGAGAAGCTTCTCCTTGTTTCTGCGGACTCGACCATCTGCCTGGGAAAGAACGGCTCGCCCCGCTCCCCGGGACAGGAACACGTGTTCTTCAGCTGGACCGAGGCCCTGCAGGCACAGAGCAGCCCGTTCCCGGCTGGGGGACGTCCTCCCCGGCACCGGCCACTCGGCTGGGAGAACAAGAGCACCATTGACCGAGAACGGGAGCCCGCTATCTCCCCTGGCCAACCCTCCGCCCTCGCAGATCAGAGAAGCCTGCTCAGCCTCTCCCGGCCTGTGCGAGGCCCCGGAGGTGGAATCAGAGGCGGCCGGGACCTCCGACCCTGCGACCTGGGCCTGGGGCTCCCCGGCTGCTCTGAAGATAAATGTGCTCTCGGAGGCTCCCAGCCAGGACCCACCCTGTAAGGTACTCGAGTCCCCGCCTCCAGCCCACCCCTCATCACCGGTCACCCTCGAGCATCACCCCTGAAACCGATGCACCCTTGTCGTGGTTCCTGTCAGCACAGGCCAGAGGCGCGCCTGTTTGGGAAGTCAGCAGAGACTGAACGCCGCTGGAAACCTCCCCCGGAGTGAGTCACCAGCTCGCAGCTCCAGAGAGACGTCCTCTCCGGCGAGCTGACGGCCCTCGGGGGCAGGCGCTGACAGAGGCAGCTCCACCGGGCCTCCCGGCCGCGTCAGGCTGAGGCTGGCTTCTGCCGGAAACTCAGGAGCAGAGGCTGGGAGGCAGTGTCCCCGTGCCACCCTGGACCCCTCCACACAGCAGCCTCGGGCGATGCCGAGGACCCGGCCTGGTGTCAAGGGCCCAGGAGGCGGGACAAGCACCCTGCTTGCTGGGCCTCCTCCAGCGCTGCGGGCTGGGAGTCACGCGGGACCGACGGGAGGATGTCTGATCACCGGGGAGCAGGAAGGGCAGGTGCGGGCGGAGGGGTGAGAGCAGGGTCCACCCCTCCTGGCTCCACCCTGGACAGGCGGGAGGGCCAGAGCCGGTCCCGGGACCTCTCTGAGCATCGGTCTCTACACCCGTAAAACGGGAGAGGCCACCGTCCCCGCCTTGTGCGAGCACCGGGCCCACGACAGGAGCTGGTAAACGCAAACACCCGGAGCAGGGCGGGCACATAGGGCGCCCTCGTGGACGCAGCAGCAACGCACACACCTGCTTCCCACGCGTCTGGGTCTGCGTGCTCATCGGCACAGCTGTACCCGCTAAAGCCCAGGCTGACTTTTTAATGGCGAACACACAGATCCCAATCAAGCCCCCCATGTTCAGCAGGATCCACCTATTATGAGCCCGAATTCCTGGAGGGCTGGGAGAGGCCAGCTGACTGAACACTGATGTGAATTCTGATGTCACACAAAAAAGCAGTGGAACACCCGATGTAACCAAAGGCAGCCTATTCCTTCCCCGTTGTTACCCTGTTTTCCCCAAAGCCGAGAGACTCATGATGGCAACCTTCAGCCGTGACGGAAAGAGGACTTCCTGAGAAAGGGGTTAAAGGTCTTTGGGCGGAAAGGTTTCCCCCACGCCCAGGAACTCCCCGAGGACTGCCTGGGGGAGGCGGTCCAGAGACGACTGGCGTCCAGTGTGAGCCTGTCCGGCGGCCTCCGTCTGCACATTCCCCGCAGGACGCTGCAGCTGCCAGGCAGGTGGGGGCACCCTGTCCAGCGGCCAAGGGGCCAGGGGCTGCTGACTCAAGCCAGGCCCAGCGGAGCCTGCCTGCTCACCGGACCCTCACCCTCAGGGGCCTGGTCTGCAGGTGGGGGGCAGGGGCTGGGAGACGGGGGGTGCTAGCGCTGCGGAAAGTGGAGCGGGTCCCCCAGCGGGAAGCAGTCTCAACGGTCTGGACTCGTACTGCCCGTCGGCTCGGGCCAGCCAGGCACAGACCTCCTGAGAGGTCTGACCGCAGAGAGCTGACCCCCACCCCGCCCCACCTTCTGGACCGTCTCCTCCAGGGTCCTGTGTCCCCCACTCCACATCCCCCAGAGGTCTCACCCTGCGACCTGTGCTCACCTGGCCCCCCGAAACGAGAACCTGCCTGACAAGGAAAGAGTGTGCCATGCATTAGGCACCTACTGTGTACGTTTCCCGCACACCCTTTATCTTCTCTTAATCCTCAGAAACAGCCCAGGCAGCCGCTGTGTCAGCCCTGTGTCCGTGCGTTAAACAGCCCGAAGCTGAGAGAGACCTGTCCCACAGCCCCTGGGGCCCGGCCGCCCGCCCGCGCCGCGCACCCCCTGCCTGCCTTCTCCGCGCTCCGTTCTGGGTCTCCGGCACATCGCCAATGGTTCCGCATACAGTAGGCGCTGGATAAAAGCCAGGTGCTCTCAGGGGGTTGGTTACCCCCTTGCTCTGTAGGCATAAATCACCTCTCTCCACGGATGGGCAGGGGCCCCGCAAATCTGGGCTGGAAAAGCAGCCCACAGCTCACTCCCCCCACTGCAGGGGCCGGAACCCCCGCCAGAAGGGAGAAGGCACGTATATGCCAGCAGCCCAGGGCACGGGCCCCGTGGAGGAGGGGGGCTCGGGCGCCCTCTCTGCTCAAAGGCTGGGGAAAGACACGGGGGAGGCAGGCCCCTAGTCCTGTCAACACGCTCGAGCCTCCCAGGCTGGCTCCTTACTCCTCACGTGTGGCCCCAAAGCTGCAGCACCCCCACCCCCAGGAGTCTGTGAGACCCTCAGGCCCTCCACCCCCGGCCCCCAGACCCACTGGTCAGCATCCGCTTCTTAGCACGACCCCCAGGCCCCTCTGTGCACCTTCCAGCCTGAGAC
The DNA here is from genome assembly GCA_012922965.1 of Capreolus pygargus. NCBI lineage: Eukaryota > Metazoa > Chordata > Mammalia > Artiodactyla > Cervidae > Capreolus > Capreolus pygargus. The sequence continues at coordinate 6,816,411 of SNSB01003526.1, read as the reverse complement.
GCACCCCTCCACCCAGAACTCGCTGTTGCCACCGTCTCTCTTGAAAAAGATGTGACCACAGGCTCTGAAGCCACGCTGGGGACGCGTGAGCCAAGCCCCGCCTCAGCACACCCCAGGGCCCTCCAAGCCCGCCGCCCGCGCCAGCACTGCGGGGTGGGGGTCCCCAAGCAGGCTCCCAGCATCTCTGGCCACACCTGGTCACCAGAAGTGACTCTGGGGGGGAGAAGGAGTTCTTGGACGCTGCCGCGAGGCACCTGGCAACAGTGAGCCGGCAAGCGGGCCGCGTGGCCCCGGGCCCTGCCTGCCGAGCTGCTGACGACTTCCTCGGCCCCGGCTCTTCCGTGACTCCCTGCCTGGGGGGTCAGGGCTCAGGCCCTGCAGCCAGCACCAGGTGACCACGGAGAGACCGAGGGACAGAGGGGGTCTCGGAGGTACCAGAGAGCCAGGGGCAGAGATCCAGAGGCGGCACGGGAGTCTCTTCCCTCACTAGTGATGCGGGCTGAGAGCTGTTCCATCCTGCCTCTGCCCTCCCAGCACACAAACAGAAAGAAGTTTGCCACTGGCCTGGCACCACAGAGCCTCCGGGCTCACCCGCGCCCTGACCCACCCAGGCGCCCCTCCTCCTCCAGGGCCCACTAGAGCCAGGAGCACCGCCCAGGGCCGCGCAGGAAGCCAGCCAGGAGGGAGGCTTCTCTGTCCTGCGACCGCAGCCTGCACAGCCCGGCCGGGGCAGGGGGACACGGGGTCTCGGGTGACCACAGGACCAGATAGCCACACCTGGGCGCCTGGGAATCAGGAGCTCCCCCAAAGGATTTTGGTGTGGGGGTAACTTCTCCCCCAGCATTTCTGCCCACCCCTAACCTCCCAGGAAACCTTCCCTGAAGCTGCGTATTTCACCCCTTACCCCGAAACCCACGCACACAGTTTCTCCTCCGCCCCCAGTCCGTGGTGTGTGGGCCAGGCGGTCCCAAAGACACCGGGACCGAGGGGTTAGGGCGCAAAGAACGCAGGAACGCCGAGCCCCGGCGTCCCCCGAGCCCCGCGCTCCCTGCGTCGCCCAGGGACTTGGGCGGAGCGGGCGAGCACACGACTTCGGACCCGCGGGAGGCAAACGCGAGGCAGGGACGCCGGGGCCAGCGCGGCCGGGCAGTCCTGCCCCATGCCGACTCCGGCTTAATCCTCGCTCCGAAATAGCCCCGGGTAATCCCAGGGCCAGGCAGGCGGGTATTAACCCGGAGCCGCGAAGGAAGAGGCGGAGGCGTCCCGAGGGAGGAGGGCTCCGCGCGTCCCGGGCTGGAGGCAGCAGACAGTCCCTCCCCGAGGGAAGCGACCTGAGAGGGACCCAGGCCCGTTCGAGGGCGGGCGGGATCTGCTCCTGCTGCGCCCCCGCGCTCCGGGTCTGGGGTCTCCGGGTCGGGGGTTCCGGACTCGCCACCCAGAGCCCCGGCTGCGCCCGGACAGCCCTCTGTGGCGAGACCATCCCGCATCCAAGCTCCCGGGTCGCTGGAGCCCGAGTCCCGAGCCGGCCGTCCGCGGAGAGCCCGGCGCGCGGGAGCGCCGGACAGCGCCCCGGAGCCCGTTTCCCGGGGAGCTCAATCCCGCAGAGACCGCGTCCCAGGGCGGGCCGCGACCCCGCCGGGGGTACCCCGAGGTGCCCCCGGCCGGGCACCCTCCACGCCGAGCCCTGAGGGGCGCCGGGGGGCCCCCAGAAGTTCGCGCGCCCCCGACGCGCCCGCCGCCCCCGGTCCCCACTTACTTGTCGCGGTGGCCGCCGAGCTCCGGGACAGCGCCGAGCGGCTGCGGGCCGGGGCCGGGGCCGGGGCGGTGGGCGCACGCGGCCAGGTGGCGCCGGTGCCGCTCCAGCAGGCCGGCGTTCTCGCGGCTCAGCCGCGCCACTTGGCGCTCCAGCTCCTCGATGCGCCGCCGCCGGCGCGCCAGCAGCCCCTGCTGCGCCGCGACGATCCGGGTCAGCTCCTGCAGGTACTCGGCCGCCTGGC
>SNSB01003526.1:6781198-6814014 GCA_012922965.1 Capreolus pygargus | reverse complement strand
CTGGCTTTGATAAGACTTGGTATCCCACACCCACGTCTGTTGATACCCCTTTACCTCCAGGGGATGATGGGCCCCGCCGAGAGAGACCCCTGACCCTCCAGGGCCCTAAGACTCCCTTGGGTGGCCCCTGGGCATGTCCTGTGAAAGAGAGAATGGCAGGGTGAGCGGATTCAAGGTCTTCAAACTCACCAAGTGCTTTTCCTGGGCTACTTGTGACGTTCTGGAAATTAATACTGTTTTTATAAATCCTGTAATTATTTTCTCTAGGGCAAAATTACATCCTGCGTGTGTGTGTAAAATGTGTTTATCGTTTCCGTTTATATTTTGAAAATATACCAACATCTTTGCAAGCCAGTTCTACTATTTCCTCCCTTTATAAAGATACCAGGAGCCTTCCCAAAAGGGATATGACCTTGGTGTCTCGTGAATTATTTGGGAGACCTGACCCTTGGGTCACACACATGGAGTCTCTGCCAGTTTGGGAATGAAGGAAATTCAGGTGTAAATCCTGGGGCACTTGAGTGAGGGTTGTGGGGGGAAACTGATGGGGGGTGAGGAGCAGCTTCCCCCATCCCCCCGGCCAACCCCCATATGCCTGTCCCCACCCCAGCCCACCCCCACTTGCAGCAGTTCTGGGTTGAAGCTGACCCCATATTTCTGTCTCCATGCTGCCTGCCCCTGAGGCCCCCAGATGCAGTGAGCTAACTGACCTCCCTCTGGACGAAGGACTAGACTCTGGACTCTTAGCCACCCAGACGTCCTTCACAGTCTCCCCACGCAAGCTGATGATGTCAGAGCATTGATGGGCAAGGTGGTAGATGGTGGAGAGAGAGGTAACCCAGGGCGCTTTGACACACTCCTGCAAGACGAAGCAGTGAACACACACACAGGTCGTCCCGTTCAGACACGGCCTCTCGTCTGGATCCCCGCCGGGGACAACAAAGGAGACCTGTGCAGTGGGCGCCGCGGCGGCTGACAGGACCCCGCTTCAGGGTCTCACCCCCCACTCGCCAGACACGTCGGAGCCTGACAGCTCACGGCACTGTCCCTCTTCGGAAAGTGCCCTGTGCCCACGGACTCGGCCGCGCCCAAGGTTCCGCCCCTGCTTACCTGAGGCCAGGCCGTGACTGGTCCACGCAGGGGCACAAGAGCCCCGCGCCTTTGTCCAAACTCGGCCAGCTCGGCAGGGTGGTCCCAGCTCCAGAACCGCTGACGGGGCTCTCGGAGGCATCTGCTGGGATGGGCCCGTCGGGGGGCCCTCCTGCCGCCCAGGCCTGGCACCGGTCCTGAGAGCTCGGCTGGGGCGCCTCCTGCGCCAGCCTCGTCTCCCTGTCTCCTGGCCTGGCGTCACCCTAGTGAGCGTCCCCTTGCTTTGTGTAGAGAGATTCTAAACCTGAAAAACCAGTGACAGCCTTTTCCAGTGTTATCATTACCTGAACACAAGGCTAAGGGGCAGGGGAAAAAAACATATTACTATGCACTCTAAAGAAAATAGAGGTTCCAAAGTTTGGAGGAGAGAGGGGAAGGGGAGGCATGTTATAATCATCTAATAACTTTTATTATCCACATTCAGCTTCTCAGTGAGACCATCTATCTTTTAAATATCACCCTTTGTTGTAGAATCTTCATTTTTCTCCTGAGAGCTCTCTGACTCACCGTTATAATTTGGCCTGGTGCCTGCTTGGCCTGCTATGTGGCTATCGTTGGTGATTTCTTGGCATTTCCCTCCTGGATTGGGTCCATGCTTTCTTGGATTTTATGAATTCTTTTTCTTGGACTCATTTTGTATTTTGCTGTGAATATCCTCTAGCAATTCTCCCAGAGACAGCCTGTGGGAAGGTCTCAGAGTCCTTGGGTGTCTGAAATGATATATTTTGCCCTCACACTCAGTTGACAGTTTTTCTGGGTATAGAACTCTAGGTTAAAATCAATTTCCTCAGAGCTTGGGAGGGTTTCTGCCATTTTCCTCGATCACTGAGCGCTGCTGATGCCAACCTGACTCCTCTCCCTTTGAGGAAGAGATTCTCTTGGAGGGGGCTGGTACTGCCCCCAATCACCACATTTGGAAATTTGGTGGGGGGTTTTTTGATCATCACAATGGCTGGGTTCACTCTGGTATTCAATGCAGTAAAGTCTCATCTAACAGAAGCTGCCCCATTCAAATTGCCCAAAATAAAACAAAGTTGGAGGGTACACACTACATGAGTTAGAGATTTATTATAAAGCAAAGAGTAGTCAAACCAAGTGGTCCTGTTGTAAAGCTAGACAAAAATCTCAGTAGAAAAGAGTGTGAAAATAGACCCCCACACATGTGGTCAATTGATTTTAACAAAGATATCAAGACAGCTAGGGAAAGGCTAGTCTTTCAACAAATACTGCTGACACAACTGGATATCCACATGCAAATAAAACGAAAACTCACCCTTGACAGCATCTACAAAAATTAACTGGGAGTAGAGCATAAACCTAAATGTGAGACTTAAACATACAAAACTTCTAGGGAAAAAACCACAGGAGAAAGTCTTAATGGCCTTAAGTTTGGCAAAGATTCCTTAAGTATGACACCAAAAGCATGAATTCTAAAAGAAAAAAAAAAATCAGTAAATTGGACTTCATCATGATAAAAAAAAAAAAAAACAACTTGGTCTTCAAAAGACTCTGTTAAGGTCTTTTGCCCATTTTTTGAGTAGACTGTTTGTTTTCCTGATATTGAATTGCCTATATACAATGGAATATTACTGAACCATAAAAAGAACAAATCTGAGTCAGTTCTAGTGAGGGGAATGAACCTACAGCCTGTTATACCGAGTGAAGTAAGTCAGAAAGAGAAGAACAGACAGAGTATGTTAATGCATGTACATGATTTCTAGAGAAACGGTGTTGATGAGCCTATTTGCAGGGCAGAAGCGGAGGCAGAGATGTAGAACCGCTTGTGGACTCTGGGGGAGGGAGAGGGTGGATGCATGGGGAAGCAGCATCAGCATACATGCGCCGGCGTGTGTGGGGCGGAGAGCTGGCGGGAAGGTGCTGGACCCCGCAGCGAGCCCAGTCTGGGGCTCTGTGATGGCCCGGAGGGGTGGAATGGGGGAGGTGGGGAGGCTGGGGGGAAAGGGGAATGTGTGCAGTTGTGGCTGATTCAAGTTGTTGTGTGGCAGAGACGAACACAACATTGTAAAAAAAAAAATTTTTTTAAGACCCTGATGGCAATTTCCTGGGTTCAGTGGTGAGTGGACTCCTCGCCTCCCCTGCAGGAGGACCGGGTCTGACCCCTGGTCAGGGATCTAGGGGCCCACATGCCAGGTGAAGGGCCCCGTGCCCTGGCAGACGTGCATCAGGTGGCGGTGAGGGTCCCGGCCCCCAGGGCCTGGCTCCCAGGCACAGCCCTGGGTGGGGGGTGTTGGTCATCATGCCACCTTCCCTGACCTGGAGTCAGATCAGTGAGTCAGGGGACCCCATCCTGCAATCCTGGGCGCTGCATCTCACTCGCCTGGCACCACGGGGCCGACCGCCACGAACTCTTCAGGACTGCTCCCACCTGTAGTTTCCTTTGGGGAAGAAATCCTCTACTTAAAAAAAAAAAAAAAGACACAAGAAAAAGAAGTATGGGGACAAATATTTACCAAATGTATGTTCAACAAAGAGCTTGTGAGTAGACTGTATAAAGAATGCTTACCACTTAATAATAAGACAAACAGCCCAATTAAAAATGGGCAAAAGGTTTGGACAGACATTTTACCAAAGAAGATATATTAATGGCAGATAGCACACAAAAAGATGCTCAGCTTCATTAGTAGCTGCTGCTGCGGCTAAGTCGCTTCAGCCGTGTCCGACTCTCAGCGACCCCATGGACCGCAGCCCACCAGGCTCCTCCATCCACGGGACTTTCCAGGCAAGAGCACTGGAGTGGGGCGCCGGTGCAGAGTAGTTGCTAGGGACATGCAAATCAAAACCGTAATGACTTGTGTATGAAGCGAAACCATCAGGAGGGCCTCCCAGGAGGTACAGTGGTAAAGAATACAACTGCCAGTTCTTCAAAGGACATCAGCCAAGAAATGGCAATGACAGCTCTCTGAACAGGAGAAAATTTTTGTGAGTCATACATTTGATGAGACCTTAGGTTCTAGGATAAGCAACTGTTATAACTCAACAATTTAAAAAGACAAGCCAATGTAAAATGGGCAAAAATCTAAATAGACATTTCTCAAAAAAATAAAATAAGCACATGAAAAGATGCTTGACATCATTAGTGATCAGGGAAATGCAAATCAAAACCAAGCTGACATACCACATCACCCTTACTAGGTTAGCTAAAATTAAAAATACAGAAAATAACAAGCGTTGGCAAGGATGTGGAGAAAGTGGACGCTCGTACATAGCTGGGGGGAGTCTAAAATAGTACAGCTGCTTTAGGAAATAGCCTGGCAGTTCCTCAAACCTTTAAGCACTTAGATGATCCAGAAATTCTATTCCTAGATATATAGCCAAGAGAACTGAAGACACACATCCTCACAAAAACTTGTACACAAATGTCACAACAGCGTTGAGCAAAAACATGGAAATAAATGTCCATCAGTTGATCCATACAAAGTGGTCTGTCCACACAGTGAATATTTACTTGTTAATAAAAAAAAGAACACAATACTGACACCTGCTGCATGGACAGACCCTGAAGACAGGATGCTAAGTAGAAGTCAGTCACAAAAGAGCGCTGTTGCAGGGTTGCATTTACACAAAAGGCCCAGAACAGACAAATCTACGGACAGGGAGGAAATAGACTCGTGGCAGCTGGGGGTGGGGGTGGGGGTAATAGTGGGTGCATCAAGATTTCTTTATGGGCTCATGAAAATGTTCCAAAATTGATTGGAAAACTCTGTGAATGTTCTGAAAAGCATGGACTCGTACACTTTAAAAGGGAGAATTGTGTAGTATGTTAATTATGTCTCACAGAAGCTATTAAAAGGAAAAACACTCCACCATATCTGCTAGCATGGCTTCAATTAAGGAGTCTGACCGCTCTTGCCGTGTCTTATCTGAAGCGGGGCGATGCGGGTAGGCGGCTGGGAGATGGGTAACCAGCTTCTCCAGGCTCAGCATGCAGCCCACCTTTGAGTCCCCCAGCCCATCGGGGTTGGGGCCTCTCTCGAGCCTCTTCCTCCTGCTGTGTTTAAAGGACGGCCTTCGTGTGATGGAGCTCTGGGACGACAAGCTCTAAGCCTGTTACGGCTGGGCTGATAGCGGCACACGTTCCTTGGAGTACACACCCCTCTGAAGACGGGGTGGGGGGGCGGCGAACCCTCCTCCACTCTCACTCACACACACCCTTGACCCAGCAGTTCCAAACTCAGGAGTTTATCCCACAATAAACCCACTCACGAGCTCCAAGGCATCGTGGAAAGACCCTTTCACGGAATATCTGTGGCCTCAACCAAGGTTGTTCTCTATGGACCAACAAGGGCGACCTTCGGGATAAAGGAAGCGATGAGGGTCAGACACAGAACAGTCAGTAGGTGTGGGTTTCTCCGAGCAGCACCAAAACACGCAGGAGCATGCGGGATCGTGTGCTTGAATTTGTAGAGACTTTCCAGAAGGATGTGCTCCAGATAATGCCAAAGGTGGGCACTGCTGGATTGTTTTATACCTCCTCATGTATATTTTACCTTTTATATAATGACAACATCCTAGGGGTGGAGAGAAGACTGACTCTATAGCCTTTTGTAAAGTTCAGATATTGTCTCCCATGCATGTATTACCTTTTCAAAATATGGCCATAATAATAAGGAACAAAGAATCTCCAGGTATCCTACTTCCTCTGCACAGCTCTCTCTCACCTCGCCTGGATTCCTTCTGCTCCCAGAACTGCCTCCGCCTCCCAGGAACTGCCACCCAGAAGGGCTCAGGAAGCAGCTGATGAATGAGTGACAGAGAGAGGCAGCCCCCACCCCAAATCAGCAAGCGGTCCTCCCCAGAGCACGCGGCAGGAAGGCGTGTCCACCAGGGCTCTGTGGGGCTCTCAGACACCCCAAACCCACTGGCAAGAAGCAGGCACCAGTCAACCATGGGGAGAGCTCTCCCCTCTCTCCCCTGCACACACTCACCTCCGACTCTGTCTTCACACCCCAGCTCACTGGCTCTTTGTTGAGGAAGTAGAGACAAGTGGTGAACTGTACAGACAGACAGACAAAAAATGGCAGAAAGAGCCAGGACTTCGAAATCCTGCTTGGCCACCCACTTGCTGATAAGTGCTGGACCACCATCTTCAGCTCTTGAGCTTCACTTAACTCATCCGTGAATGGAAAGACTATCCCTCCTTTCCAGGCTGCTCCAAGGATAAGCAAAGGTCATACATGGAAACAGGGACAGTGCCTGTCACAGGGTCGATGCACACGACCCCGTGCGGCCCCTCCCCAACTCCCTAACCCCCGCCTCAGGGATTTATCAGCATTCACAGAGACCAAGCTGGAGCAGAGACACTGTCAAACAATAAACATGATTAGAAAACCAAGTATGTGTGTTAAAAATATACAATTATTCACTAGGCAAACAGACACAGAAGGCATAATTTTCAAAACAGTTGAGGGGGGAGAAGTGAAATAGATAATTTGATCAATTTAAAAATGTAACACAGCGAAATCATGATGAATTAAAATAAGATGGCCAAGTAAGTCTAAACAAACCAACAGTACAATAAAGGTTAATGTCTTCCATTCTCCTAGCAAAAGGCAGAGACTCTAGTGGGGGGCTTACCTGGTGGTTCAGTGAGTAAGACTCCAAGCTTCCACTGCAGGGGGTGTGGGTTTGATCCCTGGTCCAGGAAGTAAAATCGTCCATGATGTATGGCATGGCCAAAAAATAATAAAAAGGGCAGAGACTCAAACAGGATTCTCAAGAGGTCCAGGAGCACATGTTTATGAGAGTTAAGGTGTCTCAGGGGCTCCCTGGGGATTGGAGTCTCTGCTGACCACCTCCCAGCCACCTCACCCGTCCGGATGCTACACACTGCTAATCCTCAGAGATGGCCATCAAGCCCCTCCCTTTCTGAGTAGCTGGGGAGCAATTTGTGGTTCTTCTAGATAAAGCTGCTTGGTGATTAAAGTCACCTTGTCAATCACCTTGTTTCTGCAAACCAGGAAGGATCCTCATTCCTCAGCCGTCTCACCTTGTAGGAGCAGGTAGTTAGTTGGTCCTACAACACTGCTCCTCTCCGTGACTCAGGGCACCCGCACAAAACTGCCACAGAACTGAAGCCCTTCACCGCGTCTCTCACCCCCAGTGCTGGGCTCCTGGCGCCTATGTGCACAGAACCGAATAGCAGGACGTGGGCCTGCTCCTCCACATGCCTCTGGTCCACTGTCTGCTGGGCGTATTATGGAAGACCTTGACCTGCCCTTCAAAGAAGGGGAAGACAATCAGAAAAAGGAATCTTTAGCACTAGGTCCTTAGTACTAGACCTTGTCTGCACTAGCAATCGTCATCAAGAATGGGAAGGCCCAGAGAGGTGGACTGATTCGTCTGAGGAGACACAACAGAGGATGAGACGGTTGGATGGCCATCACCAACTCTATGGACATGAATTTGAGCAAACTGGGAGACAGTGACGGACAGTGAAGCCTGGTGTCCTACGGTCCACGGGGCCACAAAGAGCCGGACACAACTTAGCGGCTGAACAGCACACGGCCTGCTGATTGTAGCCCAACCCCACGGACCCTCAACTTGGCCATTCAGATGCTGCCTGCACAATGGCCACCATTAAAAAGTCTGCAAGTAATGAAGGCTACACTGTTTGTGGGGAGAGCCACTATGGAAAACAGCATGCAGGGTCCTCAAAAAACTAAAAACAGAGTTGCCATATAATCCAGCCATCCCAATCCTAGACATGTATCCAGAAAAAAACTGTAATTTGAAAAGATACATACATATGCACCCCTATGTTCATAGCTGTGCTATTTACAACAGCCCCAGCACATGGAAACGACCTGAATGGCCATGGAATGGATAAAGAAGATGTGATTATGTATATATACGCACACGCACACACAACCGAATATTATTCAGCCACCAAACAATGAAATAATGCCCTATAGATTATCATACAAAGCAAAGCAAATCAGACAAGAGAAAGACAAATACCATACGACATCACTTAGCAAATGCAGAATTTAAAATACAACACACGTGAACCCATCTATGAATTAGAATCAGATGCAGAGAACAGACGTGTGGTTGCCGAGGGCAGAGAGGGGGGGATTGGGAGTCTGGGATTAGCAGAGGCAAACTGTTATACACAGCACGGATAAACAAGGTCCCACTGCCTAGCACAGGGAGCCATAGTCAACATCCTGTGATAACTCGTAATGGGAAAGAATATGAGAAAGAATATATATGTATGTATAACTGAAACATTTTGCTATACAGAAGAAATTAACATAAAACACTGTAAATCAACTATGCGTCAATAAAAATATTTTTAAATGCTGCTATCATGAATTTTGCTGTTACTGGGTATACACAAAACATATATTTAATTTTTTTCTTTACTGTCTTAAACAAAAATATTTTTAGGGGAGTTCCCTGGTGGTCTCGTGGTAAGGATTTGGTTCTTTCACTGCAGAGGCCTGGGCTTCCTGGGTGGCCCAGCGGTAAAGATGCCACCTGCCCGGAGATGCACGAGACGTGAATCCAATCTCTGGGTCGGGAAGATCCCCTGGAGCAGGAAGTGGCGACCCACTCCGGTGTTTTTGCCCGGAAGTCCCATGGACAGAGGAGTCCTGAAACGGCAGGGCACACACACAGCGGGGCGTTGGAGGCCCGTCAGCGCCTCCTTCACACAGTGAGGGCTGACGGGTGATGCACCTGGCCCCAGGATGTGCGATGCGCTGAGATCCACGCCCCTCAGGCAGACTGGGACCCCACAGGGCTGTCCTCGCCTCCAGCCTCTGCCTTCTCGCCTGGAAAACGGGCACAAGAACCGCTGCTGACGCTGGCGCCCACGGCGGCCGATGGCCCCGTGAGGGCGGCAGGAACTCTCACCCCTCTGCCTCTGAAGGAGGTGGGAGGGCTCTCACAAGCCGCCACGTGGAGGATGTGCCCAGCGAGGGCTGCATCCGCTGCCCCCTTACAGACAGGTTAGGGGGACTCAGGCCCCGAGACAAGGCTGCCTGCTTGGCCACGGGGCAGAGCGTCGGAAGCCGGGAGGCTGTCGGGGGCCCAGCAATGTTTTGCAGACGGGGGTGGAGGGGGGCGGAGGACGGGGGGAAAGACATACTAACGTGTCAAAATGAATAAATGTTCAATTAAGGGTCCACAGAACGCAACCTCAGTCAACTAGTCCAGGACAGCTCCACTTATTGCCGTGTAGTTATATAGAAATTCTATTTAATGAGGCATGTGGGTGCCTTTTAATCTGTTTGCTGTGAGGTGGCGTGGAGGCACCCACACAGGGCCTAGCGGGAGGCTTAAAATAGCCCAGCCGCGAGAAGGAGGGTGTGGCCAAAGCACCCGCATTCATTCATTCTTTGTTTCTTTCATTCATTCATTCAGCAAGCACTAGCTTGGGGGGCCAAGCAGAGCCCGAGTGAGGGACCCAGAAGAAGCCTCTGGGAGTCTCTCCTGCAGCTGACTCTCCCCCCATCCATCCCCCGAGGCCCACAGGGAGCAGGGCAGGCCTGACGTTACGGATTCAGGCCGTCAGCTGCAGAGCAGCGTGCCACCCGGCCCCACCTCCCCCCTCTGCCCCTACTGGGCACACAGTGTCCCCTGAGACCCTCTCCCGGTTCCTCATGAGAACATACATGGTGGACGCACCCTTCCAGAAGGCTGCGAGGAAGCCCATTACAGATTCCTAGGCACCGACTGCATCTGTAATTAGGAGAACACAGCGGTTCTAATTTTAACATCACTCCTACTACCCCGACCGCCTCCCCTCCCTGTCGTTTCTGTGAGGGATGCAGCCAGGATCTTGTCTGTGACTTGAGATGAGTCATCTTTTGGAGAATTCTCCATACAGCCAGTGACTTCAGCCTCTTGTTCCGGGGTCCCTGAGAGACACCTCCGCCACAGAGCTGCAAGGCCCACCAGTTTTAGTACCTGGACCAGCATGGAGGTTGGAGGCCTCGGGCCTGTTAGCCGTGATCCTTAGAAAGAAATCCAACCACCTCCCCAGGCCGGCCAAACCTCCATCAGGCTGATGAATCACCACCCCCCCAACTCCTCCCCCTGAGCGTAGGACTGCCAGATAAAATAGAGGTTCCCAGTAAAATTGGAATTTCAGATAACAACAAATGACTTATGCAACATTTGGAATACGCTTATATTAAAAAATCCATTTAACCAAACCAGTCAATCCTAAAGGAAATCAATCTTGAATATTCATTGGAAGGACTGATGCTGAAGCTCCAATACTTTGGCCACCTGGTGCAAAGAGCAGACTCACTGGAAAAGACCCTGATGCTGGGAAAGACCAAAGGCGGGAGGAGAAGGGGGCGACTGGATGAGAAGGTTGGGTGGCATCACCGACTCAATGGACGTGAGTTTGAGCAAGCTCCGGGACATGGTGAAGGACAGGGAGGCCTGGCGTGCTGCAGTCCATGGGGTCCCAAAGAGTCAGATACGACTGAGTGACTGAGCAACAACAAAAAAATCTTGCTGTTCAGATCTTTAACTGGGTGCCCTGCATTTCTGTTCACTAAAACCTGGGACCGTACCCCAGCCACGCTGCCCTGGCTCCTCTCCACGGTCAGGCCCGGGCGTGCCCACCCCAGGGCCTCTGCACATGCTGTCCCTTCGGCCGGAACGCTCCTCCTGCTCCATCTCTGCTGATCCCTCGGCTCTGAGATCTCAGCTCAGACGATGCCGTGGGAAAGGCTTCTCTGACCGCCGAGCGGAGGCAGGGCCCCCTCCGCCATCATCCTGTCTCCTTCCACCTTGCCTGGTATTTCTCGGGGGTACTTAGTACTATCTCTGCAACCGCGCTATCTGTTTATGCTTTCTGTGTCTCCCCCACTACAATGCCAGCCCCACGAGAGAAGCCAAGCCTGCCGGGCAGAGGGCCAGGCACATGCCTGTCTGTTGGCTGTTGAATATTTACAAGCATCCCTGCAGGACAGGGTGGCCCTCACCGCCGCCGAGGAAGCTGAGGCTCAAAGCAGTGGACCACCCGGCCTTGGGCTCCAGCTGGGCCCTGACACGCCAGGAACGCTTCCCAGTGCTTCCCATGGATTCCCTCATTTAAACTCACATCGGCTCAAACGATGGAAGCACCGCTGTGGCCTCCATTTCCAGGGTAAAGGAAACTGAGGCACAGAGGGTTTCATCGGCTTGCTCACAGTGAAACAGCACGTGAGATGTGGAGCCAGAATCTGGACCCAGGCTTTCGGACTTCAGAGCCCGCTCACAGAAAATGGTGGCCTGGTCCAGCCTTTAACTTCACTCGGTTAAATGTTTACAGCAGACCCGCAGAAGCCCTGTCCAAGCCACGCCACCTCAGCCCCCTGCTGACCTCTGCGATGTCCTTCCCTGGAACCGCCACTGTCTGCTCAACATAGACACACAGACACACCCTCACCCCCCGCCTCCTGGTTCTCTCTCCGGTCATCTTTGCAAGGGCTGTTCCCTCCTCTTGGCGACCCTTGCCAAATTAGGAGTTTGGGATTAACATTTAATCCAGGGAACTCTACTGAACACTCTGCAATACTCGACATGGAAAAAAGAATCCCAAAAAGAGAGGCTATGTGTATAACTGGATCACTTCGCCGGACACCTGAAACCAACACAACACTGTAAATCAACTCTACGCCAACATACAATACAATAAAATAAAAATAATATAAAAATAAAATAAAATTAAAAAACCCTTGGGAAGAAAGCAGGGCAGATTGAAAGCAGAGTCAGCAATCAGCAGAGGGACTACAGGTGCTGGCGGTCTCTGCCCCTTTAATGAACTCTGATGACTCTGTAATTAGGGCCGTGCACACGAGTCCCCGGTGTCCTGTTGAACTGCAGGCCCTGACGCAGCTGGGCTGGGGTGCAGCCTGAGAGTCTGTGTTTTCTAACAGGCTCCCGGGGGCACCCACGCTGTCCGTCTGAGGACCAGAGTCTGAGCAGCGAGGCCGTAGGCTGTTGCGGGAGAAGGGTGGGGAGTGGGGTGACGCTGGGGGGCGGGGAGGAGGAGGGGAGGAGGGATGCAGGTGGAGAAGAGGGGGAAGGGAACTGCAGAAGGGAGGGGAGCTCTGCCCTGGAGTGGGGAGTCGGGCCGGCAGAGAAGGGAGACGAGAAGAACAGTGACCAGTCCAGGCTGCCGGGAGCATCGCCCCACCTGGCGTGGGGGGAGCCGAGGCGGCCCAGGTGTTCTGAGTCGGGCAGGAACGCGGGGCACCTAGGCTGCCCTTCGGGGCCTTGCCAGGTGTGCTGGCTAAATCAGGCCGTGGTTGGCAGAGGAGCCGGCCCGCTGAGCCGCCCAGTGCCCCCACCCAGCTGTGGCCCCTGTGGTTCCATCTCCCGCCTGCCAAGAGCAGGGTGGCCCCAGGGTGGCAGCTGCGCTTCCTGCAGACGCGGCTGCAGCGGGCAGCGGGCAGGCGGGCAGGCGGGTGGGGTCCCGGCCTTGGATCTGCTCCCTTCCTGGACCCACAGCTTTTGGAGCTGGGGCACCTGATCAGAGCCGAGGGGGACGCTGAGGCCCAGGGAGGGGAAGGGCCTGGCTGGACAGTCAGAACCGGGTGTCTGGGGGGAGCCTGGCTAAAGGGCCAAGGGGCAGAGGTGAAGCGAGGGCACATGTTTCCCCCAAACACATCCCGTACACTCTCCTTGGACGGAGCAGTCATCCTGCTGTCACCGAGGGGCCTCCGCTCACACACACAGCGACCCCCAGGGTACCCCTCCAAGTGGCCGCTGGCCACGACACGCCCACTCGGGCCCTGCCACACGGGGCACAGGCCCCCACCGCGCTCGGGGGGCTCACGGCTCTTTCAGAGCTCCCTCAGAGCATCTCGATAAAACTCAGTCCTCCCCCAGGCTTTCCACGGTGACATCTGCAGGTTTTCATCCTTCGTCTAAAGGTATACTTTTATGAATAGGACATAGAACATATTAAACGCTTTACAGGTGGAAATACAATGAGGATTGACCCATACTTAGAATATCCTGTACCAGGACTTGATATAATAGGTTTAAACTGTCATATGAAATAACCTACTCAGAATCTGAAATTACGTGAAATTGTACTGAAAGTGGGTTTTGTCCATCTTGTCATTTGAAAAGTGAGAAAGAAACCTAAAAAAGTAAGAGTCCAGCTCGACTGGGAAGAATTGACTTTGCTGACTTCTCTCCAGGTGTCCTGAATTCAGGGCATCTCACCCCAGCCATGCACGCCCCTGGGGAATCCCGCAGGCCTGGGGGAGACAGGAGGCCTTGTCTGGATGCACTGACCCATCACCCCAAAGCAGCACTTCCCTGCATCCCCTCGTTTGGGAGCCAAGAGCTTTTTATACCCAGAACAATAGGCCATAACTCTGTCCCAAATGGGTGAGGATATGAAGCCAGGCCACAGGGCGCTCCTTCCCACTGCTCAACACTGCCCCCAGCGGAGGCTGGGAGTTTCTGATACTCCCGGTCACCCAGGCATGTCCAGACTCCTTGCGACCCCACGGACTGTAGCCCACCAGGCTCCTCTGTTCATGGGACTCTCCAGGCAAGGATACTGGAGTGGGCTGCCGTTTCCTTTTCCGAAAGCAGTTTCTGACCTGGGGCTCATACCAACCCCTCCGACGAGGTCCCACGCCTGGTCCTGACTCCCCTCCTCCTGGGAGCCTCCGCCAAGGCTGCAGCATGCGCCACCCACAGGAGCAGCTCTGAGCCTTGCCGGTCTCCCCCTGCCCCTCCAGAGAGAAGCCTTGTCTGACTCATCCTTCCGACTCCCACCCTGCCAGCTCCTGGGGGAGCAGGGCGTTGACAAAGGCTGCCAGCATCTCCTGGAGGTGGAAACAGCAGCTCACCCCTGCCGGCTTAGGGAACAAAATGACTGGCTTGACAGCTGGCAGGAGTCTGCCTCCAACTCGGGCGCCTTGATCATTTTCCTTTGATTTAGACCATGAGCTCCTGTTCTCCTCCCCGACAGGGGGGCGAATGTCTCAGTGGTTCCTGAAAATAAGGTATTACATTTACACAAACACCCTGCCTCTGCCCATCAATGCCCTCAACCTGGACCTGGTGGGCAGTAGGGGCAGGAAGCGGGGCCTATGTCTTCTGCATTTTAAGATGCTTCAGTCCCAAACCTATACTTTTGAAGGAAAAAAAAGACACTCCAGCACACGAAACATCCTTTATCCAGTCCCTCTATCTTTGTCAGCTGACAAATAAAACTGATCCTCTCACGCCTGGTTATGGGTGAGCTAAAACTAGTCCTCTCCTGCCTCTGAAGTCAGCGGCTTGGGAGTAGGTTAGTGGGCAAGGCGGGACTCCTCACTTCCACTGATACCAGCTAACTGGCCGTGGCTGCTGGAACGCTGGACTGTAGGCAGCCCGAGGCAGAGTCCTGCCCGAGCGAGAGACAGAGCTCTGGGATGGATTAGCAATGTCTGCCACGGACCCAAGAAGGCGCTGGGGGCATGCACGTGCCGGAACGCTTACCACTTATGAAGAAACTCCGAGAATGAAAGCTGGTGGCCTGAGAGCAGCTCTCTTTGGCCCCCAGAAGTTGGTTTCTCTTAAAAAAATATTTTTGAAACTTTAATTTTATTACCAACATGTGTAAGCTGGAAGGTTTTACCTCCCCCGAGCTGGACTTTCGGAGTCTCTAGAAAACCAGGAGAACGGGCCCGCTGGGCTCTGCTCCCACCTGGAAGCTGAGTCCGGCAGGCGAGGCCATCCACCCTCAGCCCCGCGCTCTCGGGGCCGCGTGCTGGGCTGTCCCGCCGTTTTGAGCGGGCACCTGCCTGTGATTCGGTTCCGCTGGCCTGGCGAGCGGCAGCAGGGACGCCGGGGGGAAGGTTTCACGGCCCCCAGGAGGGCGAGGGCGGTTGCCTCCAACCCCCGGGGAGGCGGAGGAGGCGCAGCTCACGGTGGCCGAGCGCCACGCGCTTGCTCACCAGCAGGCGGGGGTTTAACGCGGCGGCTCATGCCCTCCACACAGCGCACCCACGGAGGAGGAGGCCGTGTGACCGTCGCCCCTTTGCAGACGGGGAGGCCTGACAGGACGTCCTCAAGGTCACGGCCGCCTGCCGGTGGGCGGCAGAGGCAGGCGCTCCGCGGTGGCCGGGCCTGTCCCTCAGGCTCTGGGCTGCCGCCCTTGGCCTCCCGACGCGTGGAGAAGGACCCAAGGGGGCACACCGCCACCCCGGGGGCTGGAACCCGGGAGCCACGGAGCAATGGGAAAAATGGCTGCCACCTCCCTGGTGCTTATAATCGTCTGTATTTGCTTTCAGTAAGTGCTCCCCACGTGAAAGTTCACCTGACGAGTCTGCTAATGGAGCCCTCCCCATGCGAGTTTATGTGCGCTACTTGCACACAACATAAAACCCAACAAGACAACAGACAATCCCCAAGCCCGCGGTTCTGGCTTTGTTTTCTTCCCGTCTCTCTGTTTAACTGAGATCGCTCACCCATGTGCTGTTAAAATTGGGGCAGCAGACGGGCTCCTTGAGAGTCAGTCGTGGGGGAAAGCCCCCGCCGTCCGTCCACTGATGAGTCGGCATGTCCTGGGTCGCTGCTCGGGGTGGAGGAAGGGGCACCTCGACCGCCAGGAGAAGGGCCTGCTGTACTGCTCAGGGGCGGCCCGCTCGTCCCTTCCTGCCCCTGGACCTCAGCTTCCCCGTCTGCACAATAAGGGAGCTGAACAAGAAGAAAAAGGACGACCCGAGATTGTTCTCTGTCAACGACCTTGACTCTCGACCCCTCCTCTCCCGTGGTGACTCTGCAGCGGCCGGCCGAGGGAGCCCGTCCCTGAGCCTCGATTCTCGATTCCGACTCACGGCTCGCGTGGCCGTCCCAGCCGGCCCCGGGGGCTCTGACCCACGGCCTCTCTTGCTCCTGGTGGTCGCCTGGCCCACTGGGGTGACGAGATAAGAACAGGCCCGAGGAGGGGGGCACCGGGGCTCCGGGTAGGAGGGCGCTGCGTGATCAGCCTCCACGGCACGTGCCTGAGTGCCCGGTCGGGGCGCCGACACGGGGCGCGCTTCCCGCTCCTGTGCCGGCCACCAGGAAGCCCGTCAAGCTCCGGGCAGAGCCCCGGGGAGAGCAGGCTGAAGGGCAGGGGTCCCCAGGCTGCAGCCAGGTCACCCAGCCTCCGAGACAAGCGGCAGGAAGCTGCCGCACAGGCTTCAGCCGGAAGGGAATTCATGCCTCGCTTTGCATCGGTCGCCTACGGCTGCAGCAACGCCGCCTGACAAACCGTCCCAACGTCGGTGTGTTTGTGACCGCCGTCACTCACGCCCACGGCCAGGCGGTCGGGGATGCGGACGCTTGTCTCCGGTCCTCTCAGGTGCCCTGGGCCCCCTTGCGAGTCTGTCGACAGCAGAAGCACGCAGAGGGTGAGGGGAAACTGGTCAGGCCTCTTTAAGCCCAGGCTCTGAATGGACACATGGCCACTTCCACCCACATTCCGCTGGCCAGAGCAAGTCACGTGCCCTCCGCGGGAATGGGGGGACACGCACTCAGCCTCCGGGGAGGCGGAGGGCTGGGATAAACTGCAGCCCACGCACCACCTGTGACCTGGTGCCACCGCGGGCTGGCGGGTAAGGAGGCAGCCAGATGTTACGAAGGCCGCTCTGCAGATGGGGGAACATGCATCCCCTTCCACCGCAGATGGGGGGCCTGCACCTCGGCTACCCCATCTCTGAACTCCGTCCGTGCCTTTCCCACCCATCTGGACGCCCAGGCTGTGGTCTGTCTCAGAGCTGCTGTCTCAGACCTTGAGATGTAACAAGTCCAATATGGCCCCCTCCCTGCCCCCAACACACAGACACAAAAACAGGAGGAGCCAGAGAGAAACAGTTATTTTTTTGGCCAAACTTAGGAATTCTAGAGGGGGGGAAACCCTACATGCAATGCTATATTTTTAGCATGAAATGGTGCTAAAAGCATTTTTTGGCACCCTTTAGAGAGTGAAAGTTGCTTGGTTAGTTTGGGAACAGAAAATGGAAGCAAGTCACCGGGTTTTGTCAACGCCTTCGCCTCCAGCCGGGTCTGGCTGATTCCAGTAGCGTGCGCTTTAAGATGACGGTCATTTTTGGGGAAAGAAAGCCCAGACCTCTTGGCCGTAGGCCCGGGTGTCTGTCCAGCTCTGTCAGGGGTCAGAGTACCAGAGATGAGCAAAGAGAGGCAAACACAGTGATCGGGGGGAGACCAGCTGGGCAGACCCTGACACCTTTCCATTTTCATCTGAAAGAAGTTGAGGGGGTCGACATTCCGACCTCCACTCATCCCTGGAATACCACCCGTGATTGTTTCCCGAAGGAACAATCATCCATGGCCCCCACCTCCAGGGGCTGGGAAGGACCATGGAAGCCGACTCTGGCTAACAGGTAAGGTGGGAGCTGTTTCGTGATGTGATGCCTGGATCCTGGCAGCCGTCTTGTGTCACTGAGGGGGCGTGCCTGAGGGCTGTGCTGACCTGTATTGAGGGCTGCGTGCCAGGCAGGTCCTGAGCTGAGCACGTGTGCACATGTGTGTGTTAGTCACTCAGTTGTGTCCAACTCCTTGCAACCCCATAGACTGGAGCCCACCAACCTCCTCTGTCCTTGGGATTCTCTGGACAGTGTCCCTAGAGGAGATTCTCCACTCTCCTCTGTCCTGGCTCTCCCACACTGCAGGCACGTTCTTTACCGTCTGAGCCACCAGGGGCATATGGTATCAGTTAAATGTTTTCTAGGTGTTCCTATGGACCAGATTCTGGAGACATACTAGAACCAGGTCCATTCCCATCCTCGAGGCTGGATCAGCCAAGGTGGAGCAGTGGGGTTGGTGATGGTCACAGAGATCCCTCAGAGGGGAGGGAGGCCTGGGTGTGCAGCCAGAGACGAGAGGCCCATGGAACAGACCCGATCCCCATATTCACACACAACAGGAAGCAGCAACACCAGGCCTGGGTCAGCTCCCGGCTGGACGCATGGGATCCGGCAATAATCACACTCGTGTTACGAAATTAAACTGAGCTTTATTAAATAAACCAAGTAGAAATGCGCCTATTTACATCCAAGTTGTCAGTTTGAGCTCAAGTAATACGCCAAGGCACAATTCTTCCTGTCTCTAGCTTTAAAAAAATAAATTGCGTGGTCCAGCCCCGAAGGACTGAGGCAGATTCGGGCATACGGCTCAGGGTCAAAGCTGGAGGCCCCATGGCAGGGCCCATGCGTGCCGGGCTCTGGGGCTTCCTGGGGGCAGCCCGGCTCCCCGGCCACGGTAGGGCCGCGTCCTAGAGGTCTCAGCCGCTGCATGGATGAGGGCTGGGCGGGAGGCTGTCTTCCGAGCCGCCTCCTCCCTGGCCCGTCTGGGGAGCTGCCTTGAGGGAGGCCGTCCCGCAGGGCGGCGGAGGCTCAGATCCGCGAGGCGCTTGGTACAGGAGGAGGGGCGGAGAACACGGGTCTGTGCGTGGGCAGGGGGCTGAGCACACGGGCGGTGCCTGGCTCCAGGTCAAGGACGTCTCCCTGATTACAACTCTGAAGCCCCTGAGCTGATAGGGAAGCTGGGACAGGCAGGACGGGCTGTCCCCCGGGGCGGAGGCCCAGTTCACCGCCGGGGAAAACAAAGAACCACGGAGGAGACTGTCCGTTCACGGCGGCCCTCGGTGGGGGCAGGAGGCAAGCCTCCCAGCTCCGGGAGTCTCCGGAGTCCCCAAGGCTGACCTGGGCGCCTTGGCCCAGCCCTGAGGCTCCTTGTGCTGCCCTGGGGTTGCCCCGGTCACTCGCGTCCGTTCACTCCAGTCATTTCCCAGCAGGAGCTGGACAGGGGAAATGGGTTTCCAGAGAGAAAAGAACTCACACAAATAAAAAACATCACTGACAAAGTCCTTTCCCTGAGAACACGGCTGTCGCAGCATCTACAGACCCTTGGTCTACAGACTGCCACCTGCTCCGAGTCCTGAGAATGGTGTGATTCTAGAGACCCCAAAATAAAAGCTGTGTGTGCTTCGAGAAGCCCCAGATGGCAGGTTGAGGAGGGGCCAAAGTCTTCACCTCCGCAAGACTCTGAGTAAAACAAAACAACAATAAAAGCACCCCCCGCCTCACTGCCAAACAACAAACTTAAATTCCTACAGGTGAGACTGAGCTCCTGGGCACAGCCTAGACCCCAGCTCCAGGCAGGGGGCGGTGGCGATGGTGGCTGGGGCCAGGGCTCGCTCCAGGCTGGACCTGGCGGGCCTGTCCCCGGGGGTGGGGGCCTGGGGCCTCAGCCTGCTGCCTAGTGGGACGGGTACGAAGGGCTCCACAGCCCCGAGACGGGGCTGGTTCGGCGGGCAGGAGGCAGTGCGTTGAAAGGTGTTGGTGATGAGGCAGCAAAATCTAGGCAGGAAGAGAGATGTGGTCAGCGGAAGGGAGACCTCGACGCCCCCAGACCCCGCAGGCCCGCGCCAGACGACGGTCAGGAAGAGGTCCAGGCTCCTGGGCTGGTAGGCGGGGTCCACAGGGGCCTCCCAAGCGGCACAGGCAGAGGCCTGGGCCACAACCCTGACCTCCCAGAGCACACAGCCTGCCGGGCAGAGACTCAGGAACCCCAGGCCGCGTTCCATCCGGGGGCACTCGGGGAAAGGGGCCTGTCCCTCTGGGCAGTGAAGGCTGCAGGAACACACTCCCACATGTGTGGGTGGAAGGGTCTGGAGTGCTCGGGAGGCAAGGTGAAGCCCCCGCCACGGCTCCCGTGAAGCAGGGAGGCGTGTGCTGTGATCCATGTCAACACAGGGAAGCGAGCTGCTGAGCGGTCCACGGCCTCCCTGGCCGTCACAGGCCCGAGACGTAGCCTGGACGAGGGCTGTGATTCTAGAGTCTGGGACACATGGACGGTCTTGTTACCCAGCAACACGCATCTATACACAAAGCTGTGTCCTCTTCCAAGAAGCTCACAGGCCCCTTGAAGCCAGGCCATGCCCCCGTGCAGGTCAGTAGACACCCCCTCAAGGCTTCTCTGTGTGGAGGAGGGAACCCTTGAAAGGGAATCGGGAGACACAGGGCCGCCATGGACAGCGGCGCAGGTTGTACACTGCACAGCCCCAGGGGACGCCACTCGCGGGGCCTCAGGATCGAAGAGCCCGCTGGATTATGAAGAGGAGGTGAGTCATGCAGTTCTTCTCTGAGCATTATCTCCTTGGGACCGCCCAAACCCTCACCTCTGAGTCAGCCCCTCCGCCCTGCGCTGAGAGCCCTAGGAAGTGGCGCCAGCGGGCGGGAGCCAGCCTCTCGGGCACACCGGCAGGCCCAGACCTGGCCCCAGCCCCTCCATCTTGCCCAGTCTGCCCCGGGGAAAGCTCTCCTTGCCCAGGACCGACGTCCCCCACCAGCACCCGGACCTGCCCCCTGGGGCTCACACCCCAGCTGCAGCTCACGCCCAGGGCCGGGCCTCATGAGCCCCGGGGACCCCCACCTCCGGGCCGCTCCGCAGGGCGGCTACTCACAGTGGGGGCTGTGCTGAGGGCTGGCTCTCGGGGAGAGGGCTGGCGTGGCGGGGGGCTCCCGGGGTGCGCAGATCACATGGTAGGCTGAGAGACACACGAGCGGCTGTTAGAGTGGGGGCGGGGAGGGCGGGGCAGACGGCCCGGGGGACACGGCGTGCCCAGCTCACCGATGATCATGACCGCCGTCCCGGCCAACAGGGCGAAGAGCGTGAAGAACATGGCCTGGTAGGAGTCCAGGACGTGCTGGAAGAACCCAGCGCCATCTGCAGTCCAGACACACGGTCACCAAGGAGCCCGAGGGGCCCGAGAGCTGTGCCCACGCTCAGCGGGCGGGGGGCCGGGTCAGAGCCCAGTCAGCCAGGCCTGCCTCCGGCCATCTCTGGCTGCTTGAACCCACCTGCCCTAGCCAGGACCCTGCCTCCGGGAGCAGGGAGGAGGCTCAGCTTCCACCCCTTCAGGGGCATGCCCCGAAAGCCGAGGCCGTGCTCAAGCGGTACAAGCTAGTCACATTTTACAAGAGGCCCCCCGGCTGCCTGTGAGTGCAGATGGGGGCGAGGGGGGCAAAGCCCGCCTGACCGTGACTCATTCACCCACTCTGCGGGGCACGTGCGCTTCTGCTCCTCCCGCCCCCAGACTCCCGCCGGGTGCTGCTCCTGGCTGGACCACGCTGACCGCACCCCCCCCGGGCCCTGTCCCAGGACTCACGCGCGCCTGGGCCTCGGCGGTCCATCACGAAGGCCACGGTGACTGGGATGGTGACAGACTGGTCAGCGCTGGGGCTGGAGAAGGTCAGGGCAGTGGACAGAGGCCCCTGGCTGCCAGCCGTGGGGTCCGAGATGCCGACTGTGTAGGTGACGAAGCTCGGCAGCCCCAGAGACTTCTCCTTCACGAAGGCCAGCACGGCCGGGGACCCCGACTTCACCTGGGAGAGATGTCAGGGCTGAGGATGTGAATGCCAGCTAAGTCGTGCCCAACTCTCCACGACCCCGTGGACCGTAGCCCACTAGGTTCCTCTGTCCATAGGATTCTCCAGGCGAGAATACCGGAGTGGGTTGCCATGCCCTCCTCCAGCGGATCTTCCCGCCCCAGGGATGGAACCTGCGTCTCCTGCATCCTGCGCTGGCAGGTGGGCTCACCACTGCACTACCGGGGGAGCCCCAGGGCTGAGGGGCGCACCCCTATTTCTTCCTGACACTCGCCACCTGGGCACACCCAGCTGACAGGCGTGCAACCCTCGAAGTCAGAGGAGCACGCAGTCTAGGCTGGGTGCTTTTAGAAGACAAATCAGTATCACGGAATTCTAATCAACAGCTCCTTTTAAATAATGCTGCACCATGTGAGTGATCCCCAAACTCCGCTTCCCGAGGGCGCGGCCGGAGCTCCCTCAGTGGGCTACCAGATGCCGGCAGCCCTGCCCAGGGCCCAGCAGACCCTCCCCTGTCAGCAGCCAACTCATCCCTGTCACTCTGGAGCCAAGGCTGCCGAGAGCAGGCCCAGGAGACCCGGCGAGCCCCGCACACGGCGCCCCGGGCTCCTCCCACCCTGCCGGGCCCCGGAACCCCCTTCAGCACCGGCGTGGCCCAGGCCCAGACCTGGGGACCTGCTGCCCGCAGGTGAGCAGGGTCTGCGACAGGTGAGGGCTCAGAGCTTCTCGCCCTGCTCTCGGCCACCACGTGTCCCGCACTGAGCTCATTCACGGACATGTGACATGTTTGCTGAGCGCGCTGGGGGACAGGAGCAGCCACGACCCTTCACACAATCATACGGGCCGACAGACAGCACTGGAAAAGACCCTGATGCCCGGAAAGACAGAGGCAGGAGGAGAAGGGGAGACAGAGGAGGAGGTGGCTGGATGGCATCACCGACTCAATGGACAGGATTCTGGGTGAACTCTGGGAGATGGTGATGGACAGGGAGGCCTGGCCTCTGCAGCCCATGGGGTCACAGAGTCGGACACGACTTAACGACTGAACGACGAGAGACACTGACTCTGCTCTGGGAAAAAGAATGGTCGAGAGTGTCTAACTCGGCCCTCATTTCAAAGAGAGGCAGCCCAGGACTTCGCGGCTGCAGCTGCCCCTCCCCGCCTCCTGGTCCTTCCGGAGGCCTTGGCTCCTCCCTGCTCACCGCTCACCTCCAGGTGCTCCAGCACCTCCATGGCGCCAAAGACCTTCACCTCGGAGCTGGTGTAGTGGTTGCTCAGGAGGATTTCGGCCTGGTCGGCGTAAAGCCCCGGGCTGAAGGGCACCTCGGCCCCGACCTGCTCCGCAGGGGAGGGGCTGCCCGGGAGGGAAGCTGTGACCAGCAGCGCCGTCCTCTTCAGGCTCAGGTGCCTCAGCTGCTGGTCCGTCAGCCGGAGCATCGTCACCGAGCAGACGTACCGGCCTGCGGAGACAGGGGCGCCGTTCCGCCCGGTCCCCGCCCCACCCAGGCCCTGCCGCCGTTCCCTCTCCCTGGGGGACTCCTATGCAGCCCTGGGAGCCCAGGCGAGGCACGCCCTCCTCCAGGGGCCTCCTGGGAAGTCCCTCTTCAGTGTTCCCGCCCACCCTGGGCCCCCTTTCTGGGCCCAGAGCTCCCAAGTGTCCTGGAGTCCTCTGTTCACGGACTCCCCTGGGGCAGGAACACCAGGTCCATCTCGGAATCTTGGGGCCCCACCAGCTAGCTCAGAGCGGGGTGAGGGAAGGCTGAACTGGCACCATGCCCAACGCTGGCCCCACACCCAGCGGGGCTGACTCTTCTATAGCCGACGCGCCGGGCGCTGCAGGAAGTTCTAGGGTGGCCTGGCTGGGACTATTCGGGGTCCACGCCTGGCCCACAGCAGGTACCTGGGCTGAATCAACAGTGCTAAGGGTGCCTGGGGAGGCCGTGAGCTGGGGACCAGGGCGCCTGGGATGGGGTCTCCCCCCGTGTTCCTGCCAGCCAGGCGCCTCGAGGCTAGCCCCTTCCTTTCCTCTTCCCCCCACCTTCACCAGCGGGGAGCCCCCAGGCGAGCTGGCTTCCTGGCTGACTCTGTGTCCTCCAAGTGGGGTGACATGGACCCCGTGTGGGGCTGTGCTGGCCGATCCAGGGCCTGGGACAGCCGAGGGCCTGCTGGGCGCTGAGCCCCAGCTCGGTCCCGCACGCAGTGTGCCCGCAGGCGCGGCCGGACCCCAGACAGCACCAGAGGGACAGACACGGAGCGGGCAGAGGAGGGCCTGGCCTCCGGCTACAGCCAAACTCGCAGGGGGCCGCCGGGCCGCGCGTCCTCGGAAAGAGCCGAGCAACGCACCACACGCCCGTCCACGGAGACGCTCACGACAGCTCTGGCAAGCGCTGGGCGCCACGCAGGCTCGTCACGGGGAATGTTCTGAGCTGTCCCGGCTCCCTGTGAGGGCGGCCCTCCTCTCAGGGCCAGCCCATGGGGCCGGCTGCCAGCTCCCCGGCTCCGGTCAGCAGGTCTGCGGAGCAGCTACACTCCAGAGACGCCCGGGACTCTAAGAGTGAATAAGGGCTCTGCCTCCGCGGAGCGCCCCCCGCCTGAGCCCCATCAGGCCGGCGGCGCGGGCGCCACCTTTCCCTCCCGGGTCTCGAGGGGAGCAGCCTCTGAGCTCTGAGCTGCAAAGACAGGAAAGGCCTTGGGCCAGGTTTCTCAGCTCAGAAGTGAGTCCTCTCCCCGGGTGGAGGCAGCTGCTGGGGGAGGCTGGCGCCTGGCATAGGATCGCAAGCCCTCCCGGAGGTTGCAGTGACCCGGAGGCCAGGACGACCACATCCACCCCCAGGTGAGGCTCCTGACAGGTTCGGGGCCCGCCCCGGACAGACGGCCGTCGTGAGCCGGACACAGCGCAGGCACACCCGCCGGGCAGCTCCCGTTGCCCTCAGACCCGCAGGCTCACCCAGGGCGGCGTCAAACTCGGGCTCCGCGGTGAAGACCTCTCGTGCCGGGAAGTCGAAGACGTCCTGCTTGAACTGCAGCTGGCAGGAGAGGAGGGCTTCTGGGAGCAGGGCCGCGATGCCTGCCACCTGGCCGGGGGAGCACTCGCCTGCAGACGGGGCGGGGGGAGGTGGTGAGGGGTGCCGCACCCAGGCCCCCGGGCCCCCACCTCAGCCCGCGGAGCCCAGCACAGGACGCCAGAGCAGACCACGCGGGGGCCGGCTGCTCCGAGAACCAGACCCGCGCCCACAGCCCTCTTGACTGCAGCTTATAAAGGCTGAGGGAACGGGCCATGCCAGCGCTTGTTCAGAGCCTGCGTCCAGAGAGCGTCCAGAGGCCGGGCAGCTGGGTCTGGCCCGCTCACGCACGTCGTCTGCTCCTGACAGCCCGCGTGTGTGTCTGACTCTCTGTGCCCCCCCGGATGGCAGCCCGCCAGGCTCCTCCATCCATGGGATTCTTCAGGCAAGAATACTGGAGTGGGTTGCCATGCCCTCCTCCAGGGCATCTTTCGGACCCAGGAATCAAACACTCAAGTCCTGCGTCTCTTGCATTGACAAGCAGGTTCTTTACCACTGAGCCGCCAGGGGAAATGGGCAATTCATGCCTGGACACCGGTTCCCCATTGGTACCCTGGCATGGGGCTGCAAGGAGCTGGCCACGGCTGAGTGATTAAGCGCAGCACAGCACGCGGATGCACTGATTTCTGGCAGCTGCTGTCCAGGGCTGTCGTGGGCAGGGGAGGAGGTTGACTATTCCACGCAGGACTTGGGAGAATTACGGAAATCAGAATGAGTGGTGAGGCCTGCTAGGCCAGCTTTTCAGGGCTGTGTGGTGGCAGGGTGAGGCTTTCTCCAGTTGGGTGCCCAGGGCTGACACTGCATCGCCGAGCCCAGAAATGGGCAGCGTCTCAGCACTGGGCCTTCAGAAACGTCCCCGGGAGGAGTGGGCCAGCGGGGGTTAAATGCCCTCCCAAGAGTGGGGGAGGCAAGTCTGGGCAGGAAGGGCACAGAACCCCATCTGAAGGGCCTGCTCCCCAGCCCAGCAGGGCCCCTGGGCCCCCCAGCCCCTCACTCCCTACCTCTCAGGTTGGAGCTCCGGTCTCCCACGGTGACCATCACTTTGGAGGCCGAAACCTCCTGGAAGCTGCTCTGGACGGGGCGAGCGTACCGGGCCACGATTCTCTGAGGCAGGCTGACCACAATCTGGGAAGGAAGCCGGGGTGGGTTGCTGAGTGCCGGGATCCGGTACTGCCCTTTCTGCGGTCCAGGGGCAGGACCAAGGCTCCGTGGCCATGTGATTTGCTTGCATGGGGCATGGCTGGGCTAGACCCCAGCCTGGCTGGACGCCCGCACGGAGCCAGCTGCCTCTCCCAGCACGGGGCAGGGTCGACGTCAGGCCTGAAATCACACGGCTGTCGGGGGTGCACCGAGGACTCTGGCTCCCCTGACAGCTACGACCGCTTCTCCATACGTCAACTCGGTTAATCAATCTTTCAGCGAGGAGAGAAGGACCTATATTTTACTTCAGTGCCATTTATTCAAGATGAACCAGCCTGACCAAACTGCAGGCTCACACGGGCATTTTGAGGGGGTGGTCTTTCTCCGCTCACCCCTCCCCTGCAACGCCTCCGCCCCCGGCCCAGGGAGAGGCCCCAGGCCTGGTTCCACGTGGCTCCTGCTCTGGGAGGCCCTGTGTGGTCCCGCCGCCTCCAGGGATGCAGACCCGCCACACCCCCAGCCTTTGCCGTCTCCAGCCTTCGGCCCTGGAGCTCCTGACACAGCTGCCCAGCTGTGTGGTCCCCAGCCCGCCTGGAGGAGCCACAGCCACTCAAACCCCCGTCACCCACCCCCAGCTCTGCCCAGCCTCCCTGCTGCCCTCTTCGCTCCCCTCTCGTCGCCCAGGCCAGACCTGGACACTCACTCCCAAGGCTTCCTCCCCCCGAATGGTCACTGAGTTCCGATGACCCTCCCTCCTGAGCGTCTCCAAACCCTTAGTCTGCCTCACCCACGAGCGCCAGGCCTCACTGCCCCCTCCCTCGGGCTCCTGGACTCAGCCGGGCACCTGGCAATCTTTCCAAACGTACCTCTGGTCAACATCACTCTTGGCCTTAAAAAAATTCTCTGATGAATCCCTGCTGCATCTGGCCTAAGTTACAACGTCCTCACCCCAAACAGCAGCAGCTCATATTCACGAAGCACAAGTTATGCGCCAGGTATCATCCTAAGGGCTTCACACCAGTGAACGACTCATCTATTCCACGCAACAATGTCAGCCCCATTTTGCCAGTAAGAAAACAGGCACAGAGAGCCCGAGGTCACATCGCCTCTCCGTGACCAGCTGGGATTTGAACCCACACAGCCCGGCCCCCAGGCCAGCACACCTAACCATGCTAGGAGCTACCTGGCATTGAACGCATGTTCTGACGGACAGGGGGGCCTGGCATGCTGCAGTCCATGGGGTCACAAAGACGACTGAGCGACTGAACTGAACTAAACTGTGATCCGATAGCAAAGCCAGCCTCCGCTGCTCCGCACCCTGAGTTCCAGCCCCAGAGCTGGCTCTCAAAGCCTGCCTGCGTTTGCCGGGTGGAGCCCTGCTCTGCCAGCCCCCCCTCCCAAGCCTGTCCAGCTGCCCTCCCGGGCTCCTCGGGGTGGGAGGCACCGCTCTGTCGGTCACACGGTGCCTCTGTCTGCGCTG
Organism: Capreolus pygargus; assembly: GCA_012922965.1. NCBI lineage: Eukaryota > Metazoa > Chordata > Mammalia > Artiodactyla > Cervidae > Capreolus > Capreolus pygargus. The sequence goes on along the minus strand of SNSB01003526.1, from coordinate 6,786,814 downwards.
ACTCGCCCCAGCAGCAGTGCTGAACACGACCGCTATTAGGTGACACTGCTGGGTTCCACGGAGCACACGCTGCTCGGAAAATGAGACGCGTGGAACGCAGCCAGACTCCGCTCATTGATTCCTTCTCGGCTGGAGATAGACAGTAGAGAGATCGGTCTTGTTCGCCTCCGCAAAGACTCAAAAGGTGACTCACTGGGGGAGGCTGGCTTTGCCAGTGACGCCAAATCGCTGCACGGGGCCGCCCACGACCGCCACACCCCAGGGGATGCCCACGCGGACAGTCCTGCCCATGGGGCTCCGTGGAGGCGGCGTGGGCGCGGGGATGCCCCCAAGAGGCTGCCTCTGTCCTCCCACCGCTGTGGACAGGGGGGGCCAGTGGCCTGTGAGGAGGGGCCTGCCCCTACCACCAGGCTCATGACCCCCAGACAACTGCCTCGAGGGGCGCTGGAGCTTCTTACATGGAGAAGAGAAGCAGTCAGCAAGCAAGCCGAGCTTTCCACCCCCAGGGGGTCAAACACGTGTGCCCGAAGCCCACCTCCTTGTAGGTCCTCAGGTGCCCGGCGACCTCATAGTAGACAGTCACGGAGCCTGCCTGCCGGGCCAGGGCCACGCCTGTCTTGGGGTCGACGTGGAGGACGCTGCTGGCTGACGAGCTCCAGGTCCCGGCCACTCCTAGGATGGGAAACTGCATGTGACTGTCTTTCCCATGCCTCACACTCCAGCTGTTCCCGTCTCACCTGGGTCGCCGGGCAGCGTCCCCGCTGCCCCAAGCCCCCCACCCCTCCCCCGGCTCCTGGCCACGGCCACCTGCTCCCTAAATGGCCAGGGCCCAATGCCTCCGCCCGGGGAACCTCACGGTCGTATCCCATCCTGGGGTGACCCGGGCGCTGGTCCTCCAGGGCTGGCTCGCTGCGTGCCAGCCCCAGCATCGCCCCCACTCAGCCACCCTGCTATGCAGTCCTTTTTACACAGACAAAGCAGGTGGCAGACTCTGAGCTGTCACTAGACGGCGGTCCTTAGTGAAAAGCCAACCTCGTTATATAATAAACACGAGGAGAACATTCAACAACCACCTTCTATTTGTGGCAAATAATATTTGCTTTTCTTTAAAGGCAGTGTGTAACTTCATTTTAAAATGAGTCTGTTGTTATCGTTGCTTAGTCGCTAAGTCCTATCGACTCTTCTGCAACCCCCCGGCCCACAGCCCGCCACGCTCCTCTGTCCCTGGGATTCTCCAGGCAAGAACACTGGAGTGGGCGGCCATGCCCTCCTCCAGGGGGTCTTCCCCACTCAGGGATGGAACCCACGTCTCTTGCACTGTAGGCTGATTCTTTACCCTCTGAGCCGCCAGGTCCCTGTAAAAGGCCAGACAGTAAGTATTTGGGCTGGGCATGCCTGACTGTCTGACGCTGCCGCTCAGCACGCAGATGAAAGCGGCCAGTGACACGGGAGCTGGCGGGTGTGGCTGAGCACCAGTTACAGCCCCGTGCAGAGAGAGGCTGCTGGCTGGCCCGGTCGGGACAGCGGTTTTCCGATGCCCGCTCCAGAGCCTCACCAAGCTCACGTGCACAGCCCTTCCCACCTCCCAACCCAAGACACGCCTCCCTCGGCCGGACCCCCTCGTACCTTCCGAGCTGACCAGAACCGTGGCCAGACAGAGGACGTCCCCCACCACCACCGCCCCGGACAGGTCGGGGGAGATGGCCTGCAGGACGGGCAGCGGGACGAAGTCGGAGAGGCCGCCGTGCACCGCGTCCCATGCCCTGAGCAGCGTCAGGCCCACGCTGACCGTGCGGATCACGCAGGTGTTGTTGGCTACGCCCTTCCCGATCTGCACGAACTCGTCCCTGCAGCACGGGAGACGTGGCTCTCAGTCTCGGGAGCGGCCCCAGCTCCCAGGGAGGGCCCCGGCTGGGCCCCCGCGCCTGCCCGCTATGGCCTGATGCCGCCTGGCTCAGGTTCATGGAGCAGCTGTTCTAGGTGAGGGGCCTGCAGGCCATACCAACCGGACGCCCCCACCATCCAGGGCCCAGATAGGACGGCCAGCTTCAGCACCCCCACGTCCCATGGGGAGGCCGAGGCCCAGAGCAGGTGATGAAGCTGTGCTCCCAGCCCGCCCGAGCAGGGAACCCGGACACTCTGGGGGCACGGGCGGCCTCAGCCGGGTCACTGGGACAAGGGCATCACCCCCGCCCACCTGCTTTCTCCTCTGCTGAGTGGGGCTGACCATGAACCCACATCACAGGCTTGATGCTAGCAGCAAACCTGGTCAGCAGCTGGAAGGAGCTGAGGTCAGCCTGGGCGTGCGGGCACACGCGGGCACTCGGGGAACAGCCCCGGCGGGCTGGGAGGGGCGGGTGGGCTGAGCAAGTGGAGGGTCAGGGCCCCTGCCCCATGGCCTCCCTCCCCGCGTGCCCGCCTCCCAAGCCCTGAACACTGTCGTGGAGACGGATGTCCTGGCCACGGAAGGGCCCGTGTGACTTCTGGACGGGGGGCGGCCCGTGCCCCAGACCTGCAGACGCCCTGCTGTGTGCGTGGAGCGCCCCGAGGCCAGAGGCCCTCGTGACCACAGGCTCAGCTGGTGGCCCGGGGGATGAGGCCACTTTCCCACACGGCAGGTGTAGACACGGCAGCCTGGAGGGGTGACCCGTCCATCCAGGCTCGCGGGCCCCAGAGAGGGCAGAGCCGGGCTGGGCCCAGGCCCAACTCCAGGCCCCACTCTCCCAGGCCTGGCCCCGGGTGTGCCCAGCGCGGCGCACGCGTCTGCTCCAGGGCCCGCAGGCTGCAGTGGCCACCAGCCGCTGCTCACGAGCTGCTGTGGCTGGAGAGGCGGCTCTGGAGCCCTGCTGCCTCCTCCCGGGTCCGAGGCCCCTCCCAGCTCCTCCTGGCATGGCCCGCATCCCCTGGGATGGTGGGCCTCAGCCCTGACCATCACCCGAAGGCCTTGTTCCACCAGGTGCCCTGAGGGCGTGCGTTAGGGCTCCCAGGCCGTGGTGATGCTGCTGTGTGGGGACCACACTTTGAACACTGCTGCTCCAGGGGGCTCACAGGCCGGCAGGCCTAGCCTGGGGCCACGGCTCTCTTTCCTGGAGACCACTCCCCTCTCCCTCATATTCGGCCTGAGGCTGCAGCTCTAGTCCTGAAGTGTCAGCCGAAAAGAACCATCCTTGCAGTGCACATGGGACCTGGTATTCAAGCCCTGCTCTTTGGCTGTGTGGCCTGAGACAAGTGGCTTGACCTCTCTGGGCCTCTACAAACGGGCATCACTGAGGAGTCAGTGAGATGGCACGTAGGCGGGCCTGCACACAGCAGAGATCAGTGACCGCCGTGCTCCATCCTCACTGACACCTGAGCGTTGGAAGGCGTGCGCCTTCTCTGATCGGCTTTTGTAGAGAAGGCAGCGAGTGCCGCGCTCCAGACTGCAGGGCCAGGGTTGTCTGCGCCTCCAGCTTCCACAAAATCTTAGTACAAACCTCCAGCCACAAGCCCCAACCTCTGGGTTCTGCTTCCTGGGCATTAGGGGACGTCTCTGCCAAATGGCTTTCTGTCTCATGATAATCAAGACTCTCGGCAGTGGCCCTTCAGTCTTGCTGCCTGGCCAAGCCCAGTGCTTCTCCTGGGGTCCTAAGAGGGGGCGAACTCCCTGCTCTTGGGAACCCTGAGTGATGAACTCATCCTTCAGCAGCGCCGGCCTCTCTGCAGGGTCATCAGTCATCTGTGTGAGTCAGATCTGGATCTGATGGAGACGTGACTCCACGTGGGGAACACGGGGGGCCCACTGCCTACCTGTTAGTTGCAAAGTTGAGGATGGAGTTGTGAGCGTGGAAGACGTCTCCGGCGCTGTCGTGGAAGTGGACGGTGAAGGTCACGGTCACCCCCAAGGGCAGGGCCGCCAGAGCCTCCTTGTTCCGGGTGTGCAAGGCAGGGCTCGTGGAGATCCTCAGGTAGGAAACAGGGGACACCTGGGGACGGCAAGCAGGTGCGGCGACAACTGCGCCAGGGACGCCTCCCCAGAGAGCCCCCTCCCGAGGACGGGTGCCCGCTCCAGCTGCTGCCAGCTCAGGGCGCCTGGGGGCTAGACTGACTTGGGATCATGGAGAGAGTGTCCCAGCCCAGATGCTGGCCCTCCTCCTCCCCGCAGTGGCTGGCCTCATTCCGAGGAAATCTAACCCACACGAGTCAGAGTCCATGACTGTGAAAAATTAGATCATTATTCATGTTGCAAAAATATCCCCTGGGCCTTGAATGCTGGGCCACGTCGGAGGACCTGGCTCTCCAGGCATTTAAAGTAGAAACAATGTCTGCTTGGACAGCGGTGGTATCTGGGGGACACTGCATGCTGCAGAGGTGCCTAGAGGTGCTCCAGGGAAAGGGGGGATGGGAAAGGAAGGGACGATGGCTTTTGGGAGCCCGAGAACCCAAGCTCCTTAGAGAGCCGCCTTGGTTCTCTGTCTCCAGTAAAATCCATCGTGGCCAAAAAGCCAGCCCCTCAAAGCCCCCATTTCCAGGGATGGGCACACAGCTGGCACTCAGTACCATCTGGTGACACGGGACGAGTCAGCAGTCACTTTCGCTTACTCAGAAACTAGGGTTGAGGGTTCCCTGCCAGATGCCCATCTTGAAACAAAAAGATACTAATAAGGAAAGAGGCCCAGGACCCAAGCAGAGTCTAAATATTAATATTCAAGAGGACATGTATTTGCTCTGTCAGCGAGGATTACACTGTGCTTGTGATGAGATGTGCAGAGAAAATTCCGTTCAGGATAAACCCCGGGACCCGATCCGGGGGACGCCCAGGAGAACATTCCTGTCTTAAGGAGCACAGAGCGGCAGGGGGCACGGGCATGCTGGGTGTGGGGGGCACCAGAGGGCACTAACCCGGGCTGGAGCCCAGAGCCTGACTCCCAGCCACCGGGCAGCGCTTGGCAGCTTGACTGCCTCGCCTGTGAGGCGGGCCTCCTCACCCTCCCAGAGCTGTCTGTAACCCAGTGCTTTCTGGGTCAGGACACAGCACATGCTGAGTTCATCGTGCCGAGGTGTCTGGTGAGCCAGGCTCTGCTGGCCGGTCAGGACACGGGGGTGTCAGTCCCGCAAACCTCGGACGGCTCTGGGCCACAGTTACTCAGCTGTGAGAGGACTTCATTGCCATCATCATTTCCAAGCATCCTGGCTCTGATACCCAGGAGGTGCTGCAGCTTTTCACCTATTGTTCAGTCATTCAGTCATGTTCGACTCTGCAACCCCATGGACTGCAGCACGCCAGGCTTCCCTGCCCTTCACCATCTCCCCGAGCTTGCTCAAACGCATGTCCATTGAGTCGGTGATGCCATCCGACCACCTCAACCTCTGGCGTCCCCTTCTCCTCCCACCCTCAATCTCTCCCAGCACCAGGGTCTTTTCCAGTGAGTCAGCTCTTTGCATCATGTGGCCAAAGTATTGGAGCTTCAGCATCAGTCTTTCCAATGAGTATTCAGGGCTGAACTCCTGTAGGATTGACTGGTTGGATCTCCTTGCAGTCCAAGGGACTCTCAAGAGTCTTCTCCAACACCACAGTTTAAAAGCATCAGTTCTTTGGTGCTCAGCTTTCTTTACAGTCTCACCTAGGACCTTTAATAG
>SNSB01003526.1:6759409-6772342 GCA_012922965.1 Capreolus pygargus | reverse complement strand
GCACGGATCCTCACAGCCTGGAGCAGCAGCACCTCCACCTCCACGAGATCCTGGGAAGAGGGCTTCGGGGCTCAGGCTGGCAGGGCTCAGGGGCTACGTGCCAACAACGGGTACCTCCCCGAAACTCCCCCTTCTGAAGCTGCAACCCTTTCTTTAGAGAGGGACGAAGTAGGCCCTCCCTGGTGCTTAATTTTACTCTCAACACGCCTGGTACTTCCTTGTTTTTATAAAATTGATAGACTGGAGTATCCACCCTGTGATTCAAAAGGATTTTGCTGTCTGACCAGGATACTTGGAGAGACACTGGAACTGCTGGGAAAGGCGTGAATCAATGAACTCAGGGTTGGGTTAAGGTCAGTCCCACCCCCTCTAGGGGGTCCCAGAGCTGAGTGCTCTGAAGTCAGCAGCGCTCCTGGACCACTGTCAGGGACCCAGTTTCTGTCCACAGTCACATCACCCGGAAGGAAGCACTCTCTTAGAGCTGGGGCTACAGCATGGCCAGACCACCCAGTCGCTGCTCCTGCAAGTCACTGCTGGCCACGGACATGGGGCAGAACCAGGCACCTTGAGCTCTTCCCAGGAGGGGACACGCTCTGCTCTGTCCTTCCCAGAGGCCCACAGAAGTGCCCACCCCAGGGAAAAAGGAAAACGGCAGAATGAGACGCCCGCCACCACCTGCTTGGGGCCACAGCAACCGTGTGAGGTGGGGCTGGGGGTTGGGGGGATGAGGGGCCCTCCTGGGTGAGGTCCCCCTGACTTGGCCTCCAGCATCTCCGCCGACCCAGAAAAGCTGCTGGGAAATGTCCCCCACTCCAGCGAGGAGGCCTGGAGACAGTTTAACCTCTAGCTGAGCAAAGATCCTAGTGGATAACTCAGGTTTTCTTCTCCTGCAAATATCAATCCCAGTCTGAAATACTACGGGTGCCCAATTACCCTGGATTACAGCAGCCAAGCCAGCACGTGCCTCTAAAAACACACACCATAATATCCGCAGCGCGTCAGTGCCCACGGCATCCCAGCTCTCCTGTGAGAACATCTGCAAGCCCCGCTGGGAATGAACAGACTAAAGGCGGCAGGGCTCTGACGTGCGCAGCACCAGCTCAGGCCTAGAACAGCCGTGGGTGGCCGTGGGCGAGCCGCTCCCAGGCGCAGCAGAGGGTCCTGAGAGCGCGCACGGAGGCACGGGAGACAGGGTCTGCTGCCACCACCCTGCACTGAACGTCCCTGGGGAGGGAGAGCTCCGGGCCCCAAGCCTTAAGGAGCAGTAGCTCAGGTGGTAAAGAATCCACCTGCAATGCAGGAGACCCCGGTTCGATCCCTGGGTTGGGAAGATCCCCTGGAGAAGGGAAAGCCTACCCACTCCAGTATTCTTAGGCTTCCCTTTACAGCCCAGCTGGTAAAGAATCTGCCTGCAGTGCAGGAGACCCTGGTTCGATTCCTGGGTCAGGAAGATCCCCTGGAGGAGGGATAGGCTACCCAGCCCAGTATTCTTGGGCTTCCCTGGTGGCTCAGCTGGTAAAGAATCCCCCTGCAATGCAGGAGAGCTGGGTTTGATCCCTGGGTTGGGAAGATCCCCTGGAGAAGGAAAGGCTACCCACTCCAGTATTCTGGCCTGAAGAACTCCATGGATTGTATAGTTCATGGGGTCACAAAGAATCGAACATAACCAAGCAACCTTCACTTTCAGGGACCCTCGGTCTGGAGAAGGGCAACCGTGGGAGCGCAAGAGCAGGTGGCCTGGTGAGGGGGGAAGCCAATAGGCAGGTGCTTCCGGCTCCGAGGGCAGAAGCAAGACCCTGGGAAAGGGGTGGTCCTCAGGAGCAGAGCCCACACCAGCAGACGGGGAACCTCCCTGCCATGGCTCCGCGCCCGGCCAGCTGCCTGGGGAGCGGAGCACCCCTGCCCCAGAGGGCGGACGTGGAGGGCGCCTCTGCTGCGAGCCCGCCGTTACCTGCGACACAACGACCAGCTTGCCCGTCTCTGCGTCCACGGCCTGCACGACCCCCGACACGGCGCCATGGCCCACCGCGAGGCCCTGCACCAGCCCGGCGCCGCTCACCAGCGCCACGCTCTCGTTGCTCATGGAGAAGAGGATGTTGGACTGGGGCTGGGGGCCGCCCTCGGAGGTGATCTGGAGGGGGCAGGCAGCAGGGCCCATGAGCCACCCCCCCGGGTGCCCACACCCCGGAACTGCCCCCACACCCCGCTCGGAAGCCCCAGGTGGTGGGGGGGGAGGACTTAGCCTTGAACTCCCACCTGCATCGTGGCCCCAATAATCAGCGTCACCTTCCTGGGGATCAGCCTGAACGGGGGGAAGACCTGGGTGTGGAGACACAATAGGGAAAGAGGCCATTGTGTTCCTTTAACTCCAGGGACGCGGGAACACAGTGCACGGACTCCTGCGTCTGAAGGCAGGCAGGGCGTGGGGTCCCAGGTTCCCAGGGGTGTGTTCCGCTCTGGTGGGGTCAGCAGAAACACCCACTCCCCGGCCCGCCCGGGACCTGCCCATCGAGGTGGGTCCTGCTGGGTGTTTCAGCAAGTCCGCATGACAGTCTGGCGCACATCCAGGTTTCCAACCCGGTGCTTTCGAGGTTCCCCAGCTCCCCTTTGGAAGGCTGACTCTTGCACAGTTTCCAGATTTCTACTGAATAATCATTTAGAATAGTTCTCTACCCCCATGGCCTCAGTATTTTCCAGATGAGGAAAGGCGGACTCGGGTGGGGGAGGGCAGGACGCGGAGGCCCTGTCTCTGCGGCAGGGCAAAGCCCCCACCCCCTCCTCCCCCACAATCCCCGCTTTGCCCGAAGACGTGCCAGTCAGCCCAGGGGTGACATGTGCGTGAGGCATGGTCTCAGTGGGGCGGCCCTGAGTACAGGCACATAGGACTGCCTTCTCACCCGGAGGAGAAGGGCGCACCTCCATCCTGGAGCACCACCAACACCCGCCAGCACGAAGCCCCCCAGCCCGTGAGGCTGAGCCCACAGAGGACGTGGCAGGAGCAGCTCAGTGCTGCCCCCAAAGGATAAACTCAGACGCGACTTCCCGGCCCTGGCAGCCGTGGGCTCCTGTCTCAGCCCAACACCAGCCCCGAGTTCCCTCACCCAGAACGGCTGCTCTCGTGAGCAGGGGCTCCCGCAAACAGCCTGCTACCTCCAGACCCCCAACCATCAGTGTCTGCTTCTACACTGGAGCCCAGACCCACCTGCTCACCCCCCAGCCACTCCCCCGTCTGTGACAAGTCACTCCCCTCCTCTGAGCCACACCAGGCCCCCTACATCCCAGAAAGAGTGAGGGAACCCAGCCCCCTCACTCCTGGGCTCCCAGACCCCCGGGACCAGGAAAGGGCCCTGGAGAGCGGTTTCATACGGCCTCTCCACGTGGGGCCTTCCCGCTGGCTCGAGTGGTAAAGAATCCGCCTGCAATGCGGGAGACCCAGGTTCCATCCCTGGGTCAGGAAGAGCCCCTGAGAAGGGAATGGTTTCCCACTCTCATATTACTGCCTGGAGAATTTCATGGACAGAGGAGCCTGGCGGGCTACAGTCCAGGGGGTTAGTTGCAGAGTCAGACACAGCTGAGTGACTAACACTTTCCCTTTCCACGGGGCTACCTGGGCTGCCCCTAAAAGTCCCAGCCGATCACAAAAACCAGCATACCCCTCCCCCACCCCCCCACAAGGTGCTGACATGCCCCAGGGGCCGGGCCGCGCCCCCAGGGTGTGAGGAGGAGCAGCTCTACCTCGATCTGCTGTGGGGCTGAGCTGATTCTCTGTCCGGCCTTGTCGGTCACGGTCGCGGTGAGGCTGGTCTGGCCGATGGCCACGCCGTGGATGCGGAAGGAGGCGGTGTAGTCGTCCGGGGCCTCATCGAGGGCCCTGGAGCAGAGGGAGGGGCTGGGACCTCTCCCCGGGCAGACCCGTTGCCACTGCCCCCCACATGCCCTCCTCTGCCTCCTCCTCATGCCCATGAGAACTCACACCAACGTGACGATCTGGGAGGCTGCCCGGAGTTTCAGGTCCATGAAGGCCAAGTACTTGGCCAGGAAGGGCTTCTTGTGGAAGTCCAGCACGCGAACATGCGCCTTGACTGTCTTCCCGATCTCCACCTACATCGTGGGGGGAAGAGACTCCGGGATGGCCTTCGAATGACCAAGCCACCACCTGTGGTGCCCTACAGCTTTCTGCAAAAGCATCGCCGAGCTCACACCCAGAGGCCCACGGTGATCCCCAGGCTATCAGCCTACCAACAAGCGGAAGCTGTTGACATGCTTTCTGTGTTCAGGGGCCTCGGGGGGATACTCAAGATGCTTTGCCTGAAGCATAAATGTGGCATAAAGGTCACAACCCACTCTGAGAGAACATCTGGGAGAGGGATAAATGAAGATGGGATTAACAGATACACAAAACTACATATAAAGTAGATAAACAACAAGGATCTACCAATAGCACAGGGAATATGTTCAACATCTTATAATAACCTATAACGGAAATAAATATATATATGGCCTTCCCCGGTAGCTCGGCTGGTAAAGAATCCACCTGCAATTCAGGATACCCTGGTATGATTCCTGGGTTGGGAAGATCCCCTAGAAAAACTACCCACTCCAGTATTCTTCGACTTCCGTGGTGGCTCAGACAGCAAAGAATCACCTGCAATGCGGGAGACCTGGATTTGATCCCTGGGTCGGGAAGATACCCTGGAGGAGGGCACGGAAACCCACTCCAGCATTCTTGCCTGGAGAACTCCATGGACAGAGGAGCCTGGCAGGTTACAGTCCATGGGGTCACAAAGAGTAGGACACAACTGAAGCGATTAAGAAAAGCTATGACCAACCTAGACAGCATATTAAAAAGCAGAGACATTACTTTGCTGACAAAGGTCCATCGAGTCAAAGTTATGGTTTTTCCAGTGGTCATGTATGGATGTGAGAGTTGGACTATAAAGAGAGCTGAGCGCCAAAGAATTGATGCTTTTGAACTGTGGTGTTGGAGAAGACTCTTGAGAGTCCCTTGGGCTGCAAGGAGATCCAACCAGTCCATCCTAAAGGAAATCAGTCCTGAATATTCATTGGAGGGACTGATGTTGAAGCTGAAACTCCAATACTTTGGCCACCTGATATGAAGAACTGACTCATTGGAAAAGACCCTGATGCTGGGAAAGATTGAGGGCAGAAGGAGAAAGGGACGACAGAGGATGAGATGGTTTGGATGGCATCACCGACTCAATGGACCTGAGTCTGAGTAAACTCTGGGAGTTGGTGATGGACAGGGAGGCCTGGCGTGCTGCGGTCCATGGGGTCGCAAAGAGCTGGACACGACTGAGTGACTGAACTGAGCTGAAATGAAGCGACTAAACACAGCACATATGTGTGTGTGTGTATACACATACATAAAGTGGAATCACCGTGCTGTGCATCTGAAGCTAACACATTGTAAATCAGCTCTGCTTCAGCACAAAGAACTAAGGCCCGAGTTAGAGAGCTGATCCACAGCTCAGCATAGCAACAGGCATACAGTGGGGGTTTAATAATCGCTCCACAGTTCACACCTGGCAGTGAAACCTTTGGGAAACATGAGTCAGAAGTGCTCAGTGAAAGAACACAAGTCTAGAAGCAACTCACCCGCGGAAACGAGATCAGAGAGGGCATGTCCGAGGCTCAGAGAACAGTGACTGTGAAAAAGTCCAAGCTGCATGAATGCCCCTTTAATGACCAACCCTTCTCTCCCTCGGGAAGACAGGACCCTGGCAGCATTCCTCTGGAAACCGCTGCCGCCACCTCCTGTGTTCGAGTTGCATAAAATCTGTCTTCACGTTAAAGAAAAACCTAGGTCTATTATGCATTCATTTTGCAGAAGCGCTTGGCGTTAGTGCGCTTTATTCATCTGCCACTGAATTTCCAAGAAGCCAAAAAGTACAGACAGGGGAGAAAATTCATGTCCTGGCTGGCTAGTCACCTGCAGCGGCCAGAAGCTAGGAATCCCCAGGCTGGGGCCGACGTGAGGACACCTTCCAGGGGGCTTTACAGCCAGGTTTCACGAGTCTCGACCGAGATGAAGATGGACCCCCCCCCCCAGAGGCTGCCCTGCGCTGAGCCCAGGATGCCAGGTGAGACAGCGCTGCAAGGGGTGGGGAGATGCGAGGAACGCGCCCCCCCACCCCACAGCCCCACCATGCTCCCGGCTCCTGTGTGGCTAAAGAGAGGGAGCGTACGAGGAGGCTGACACTGACCTTGTCCACTACGCGGATGTACAGCTCCTGAATGTCCGAGACGTAGACGGCAGCCTTCGCAGGGGCAGGGAAGGCTAAGCACAGGTCGTGGATCATGACGGTGGCGGTGCCGGGGAGCAGAGGGTGCACCTGCAAGGCGGGGGCGGGGTGCGCTCACATGGCCGCTCAGGGCAGCGGCCTATCACCCGCTCAGAAAACCCTAACCCAAAGCTGGCCCTGCCCACCCCTCGTCGTGAGCCCCCACTGCCAGCCGGGCGACGGGCTTGGGGTGTGATATGTTAGTGCTGGGATAGATCTCAAGGAGTATTTCTTGCAACTTGGCACAAATTACAGAGAAGAAATGGAAGCTGCTCCAAGGCGGGGTGGCCAGAGCTCGGCGGACAGAGGATTCACAGCCAGGATCCCACATTGCTTATCCAGGCCACCTGCTGCAGCTCCCATCAGAGAGGGGCATCCTGTGGGGTCTCCTCTGATGCTGGTAGGGTGGGAGGCGGCTGCTTTCCCCACAAAGCCATCGCTGAGGAATCCTAATCTGGACTCACAGACTCTCAGAACCTGGGAATGGGCCACAGAGGCTACCACGTCTTCACCGTGAGCTCCTCGAATCTCACCCATCTCCACATTCATCTCTACCTCTGCTGTGTTTGAGGGTTCCCCTGGAGGTTCAGACGGTGAAGAATCTGCCTGCAGTGTGGGAGACCCAGGTTCAATCCCTGGGTCAGGAAGATCCCCTGGAGCAGGAAATAGCAACCCACTCCAGTGTTCTCGCCTGAAGAATCCCATGGACAGAGGTGCCTGGCAGGCTGCAGTCCACGGGGTGGAAAAGAGTCAGCCGTGACCGAGCGACTCACACTTTGCCACACTTTCCCCGTATTTGACGTAGAGCCTATATAAAATGTTCAGAGTGAATGGGCCCATCTGAGCTCTGTATTCCAAGCTCCTGTCTTTGGCTTTCCTTGCCAAAGACCCTCTTTAAGCCTTCTTCTCTACTTCCTTCCAGGGACGCCACTTTCAGAAGAGCCTCTCCCCACCAGCCTGCATCATCACCACTCTCTCACGCGGCAGATGCACTTGCAGTGATTTGTTGTATTGCTTAGACGGGCACTTCAGGTGGTTGTCTGGGGGCTGGGCGGGTGGAGGCGTGTCGCAGAGCCAGTGGGTGGGCCTGTGACAGCCTCCCACCTCTATCTGGTCAGGCTTTGCTGCCTGCAGTTTGTGGCCTATATTCACTGGGGGTAGGGCTGGGTATAGCGAACGGTTACGTGTTGGCAAAGCTGCAGTTTTATTATCAAGAACGTGTGTGGGGGGAAAAAAAGTCAGGAGACAACCAAATAAGTTAAAAGCCTTCAAAGGCCACCCAGAGTGAGTTTTATGTTCCACGAGAACCTGGCGTATCTGGCCCCTGCCCAGGGCTCTGATGTCACCGCAAACCGCGTTCCCCCGTGGCCGTCACCCTCCGGCCAGCTGGCCCCGCCTGCCCCTCGGGGCTGCACGGTCCGGCTCTGAAATCTGGGCTCCTCCCCCGCGTCCACCTGCTGGTTCCCTCTCAGCCTCAGCCCCGTCCGGAGGTCCTCCTCGGCCAAGTCCCCCCGGCCCAGGTGGGCACCTTCGCCCCCTGCTCACTTCTCCTGGGGCAGCTCTGCCACCCCCTGGCCAGCAGGCAGACCTTCTGTGTATCCGCCCAAGGCTGCGGTGGCGCCTACCACCGCCTCGAGTCCGGCCTAGCCCCGCAGTGTACATGCGCTGAGATCCAGGGTCGCCGCTGAGAGGCACTGGTTAATGTTCGGAGACCTACGCTTCCACCAGCTCAGCTTCCATCCTGGCTTCATCAAGACCAGGATTCAGAAAGAAGTCTGCAAACCCCAGGGCCCCTCATCTATCTGGGAAATGCTGACTCTAGTCCACACCCCTCAGCAGACATACAAAGAGACAGGCCCACCCAAGGTAGGAACCCAGCCTCAAGGGGGCGGTGCTGGGGAGGGAGCACAGTGCCCGAGCCATCATTTCAGGGCGCCTTCTCCCGCGCTTGGCCACGCCCAAGAGCCGGAGGCCACCAGCAGCCAGAAGGGAGCTGTCGGGCAGGGGGCTGGGCCGGACAAGGCCGGGCTAACTGCCTGCAGCACTGGGCTCGGGGCTCAGGGGCACAAGCACAGATGAAGGATGCTCAGGGCGCTTCACGTGAGGACCCAGGTCACTCAATAAAAATCCCAGCGCGGAAACCCTGCCGGCACCCCAAACAACCGAGCCAGCCCAACATCAAATACGCTGAAGACACGAGGCGGTCAGGCCCACGGGTCTCCAGGTCTGTGGTGGACGATTCACCTGGCTGATTACATGTCCCCCAAAGAGAACCCACTTAAACATCCCAGGGAGACGGAGGACTCCGACCTGATCCCCCTGCAAACGTCACCGCCGTCAGGAGCGGCACGTCACTCAGGAGGCAGAGAAATGATGGCTCTCTGCACCCACGGGGAGAGACCCGCGAGGCGGGGGTGGGCATGCAGGGGAGGCGTTTCTGTCTCTCCTTCAGACGAGCCATTTTGCACATTTTAAACAAAGATATAAATGACGGTGAGGAAATCGGTTTCTCTCCCACTTGATTTCCCAGCAGCTGGATGTCCAGGCACCTCCCAGGTGACAGGGCAGAGGACTGCGGCCCACAGAGGGACCACATGGCCCACCAGGCCGCCCACACGTCAGCCCTGCCAGCTCACCCGACGGTGAACGGTGCCCCACGAGTGAGCCCGCCTGCCACTTTGGAGACAAACTGCTCTGGAGGAGGCGAGGGGGCAGGCTGGCGGGTGGTGCTGTCCCCACCCCCACTGTGCATGCGTCACCACCTGCTTCTCCAGGCTCCAGACCCACTTGCCGCTTGATGGACATGCGGGCGGGATGCATGTGCAGGAGGGGAGGTGACCGAATCCACCCCCAGAACCAATTCTCCTTCCTCAGGGGTGACACTGCCCCCCGAGAGCCCAGAGGAAGCCCTCTCAGCTCTCTGGAGCTGAGGACACATCACTGCTCGTTAAGACGCTGCCGTGGAGCCAGGGGCAGCTCTGCTCCAGACGTCTGCCCGCGCCCGCCAGGCCCCGAGGTGTGGATGTATCCTCACGGCTCCACACTCCCCAGGCCCGTCACACGTCACACTTGCCCCTTGACAAGCAGCATCTGTAGACGAGCGAGGACCCTGTGGATATCTCTGAATGTCACTGGTGCCATCAGCTTCTGTTTTCTGTGTGTGCCCAGCAACGTCTCGTGGCGGCCAGGCCCACGCCGCAGGTGAGGCCTGTGCCCCCTGCAGACACAGACACCCTCGAGGCTGGTGGGGGTGGCCAGGGTCATACTGCGGTGAGAAACGCCATCCAAGGGGCCGCGCCCAGCCCGAGGCTTCCTACGGGGCCAGGCTGGGGACTGCTTCCTCTGCCCGCTGTCCCTTCTCCAGAAGAAGCTGGGACACCCCTGAGTCCATGCCGCACAGCTGCCGCCTACCACCCACCCCGTCTCAGGGAGGGACACCCCGCCCCGCGCCGAAGCACCTCCTCAGAGGTGCAGCATCACGGGGGCCAGCCCGCAGCTCAGGATCCAGGGGAGGGGCTGGCTCCTAAGAGCAGGGGTCCTGGTTGGCTGCTCACTGCTGAGTCCCCCGAGCCTGCAACGGGCTGGCGCATGACGGGGACCCGCCTTTGCAGAGTGACTGCCCTGATTAAAGGCCTGAGTGCTAGGCTCCTTCCTGCCGCCCTTGGACTTACTACACGGCTTCTGCAAGGAGGGAGCATGTGACATGTAAAGAGGTGATGAGAAGAAACACTGAGTTTAAGACAGGTAAACCCTCCCATGTGTAAGCCAGCCGAGCAGGACACAGAAGTGACTGGCAGAGGGTCTGGGGTCGTGGGAGCCTCTGCAGCCCTGGGAGCATCGTGAGGGCACCATCGCCCCACAGCAGCCCAGGGGCGCCCGTGTTAGGCCCCCGCCCGCAGACGCGCAGAAGCCAACACACACCCACGAGCCATTCTTGCCTCTTGAATGGGCCTCGATAGTGAAAGAAAGAAACATTTCCTCTGAGCTAATTGAAGAACTGTTGTGGGCTTCCTTGTCTCTGTGATTAAGGGAAATGAGAATGCTGCTAATTAGCAGCTGGAAGATGCCGCAGAAACGTGTAAACGTCCTTCAGAAGGAGCGCTCTGAGACGCCGTGAGGACCCATCATCGGCTGTCAACACTCCATGAAAAATCCCTCGTGCCCTTGGCGGAGGAGGCAAAGGAACCGGCATCTGATTGCATCTGGAGCCGCAGGGGCGTCTGCGCAGGCTGAGGTCGGGGAAATCAGAGACCCCGGGGGCCGAGGCTCTCCGGGACACCTTCTGGGCAAACATGATCCTGGCGGGGCCTGCCTCATGGGCGCTGCTGGCATGCTCCACACACGGTACTAGACGGGTCACGGGGTCGTGTCTGGGGCAGGGGTCAGCCCCTCGCAGCAAGAGCCACGGAAGCTGAGACGTGGGTGAAGGCACGTCCGCCTTGGGGAGAGAGAACTGCTCCAGCTCTTTTGTCGTTGTTCAGTCACCAAGTCACGTCTGACTCTTGTGACCCCATGGACTGCAGTACACCAGGCGTCCCTGTCCCCCACCGTCTCTCGGGGTTTGCCCAAGTTCGTGGCCATTGCATCGGTGATAACATCCAACCACCTCATCCTCGGTCGCCCTTTTCTCCTCCTGCCTTCACTCTTTCCCAGCATCAGGGTTTTTTTCTAATGAGTCGGCTGTTCACATCAAGTGGCCAAAGCACTGGAACTTCAGCTTCAGCCTCAGTACTTCCAGTGAGTGTTCGGGGTTGATTTCCTTTAAGATTGACTGGTTTAAGCTCCTTGCAGTTCAAGGGACTCCTTGCTGTAGCTCGAGCTCGAGCTCTTTGGGACCATCTATAAACGGGGGTCATCATGCTTGCCTTGGCAGGGACAAGCCTAACGTCTGCTGCCAACAGGGACCGTGCATCACAGGACCCCGCAGGGGTGAGCAGGGGTTCGTAGTTCTGGGAAGACTTGACTCTGACGTGGTAATCCCATCTTGAGTCTTTCAGACAAGCATGCCACCTTCGGTTTGAATGCCTCCCTGGACAGGGAGCTCAGTACCTGCAGAGGGTCGTCCATCAGAGACCCTTAGAGGCTATTGTTCCTGGAGGAAAAGTCTCTCTCTGGCCACTGGGCTGCCCTCAGGACTTGCTCAAAATGTGTGGTGGGAGGTTAAGTGTGAATAAAAAGGAGTCCAAGTTTTGTTGGCACCACACACATTTTTCTGAATTGGACACATCCCTCTTCTAGATAACAGGGGAGTTATTTTTAATCTCCAGAGATAAAGCAAAGCAAGGCATATTTCAGGCAGTTGGAATCATTTACAATTTGAGGTTTTCTGTTCAGTGGGAGGGATCTGCTGGTGACCACTCATCTACATGGACGAGGAATGGCCAGGGGATCAGCCTTTCTTGGAAGAAAGGAGTAACAATGCCGTGGGGGTGCTTCCTATGATTTCAGGCATCCAGCTGCGCCCAGGCTCCCTATAACAACATATGCTTGTCCACAGGCGCCAAGGGACAGCTTTTTCTTGCTCTGATTTATGGCAATAAACCTAAGAGGCTCTGACATCTGTGATTCTGCCTCTGAGAAAAACAGGTATCTTATACTGTAGCTCCACAAGAGAGCTAAAGACCAAGGTTGCCCACTGGGGGAAGGTAAGAAAATGTCAGAAAAACAATGTAACAAAAAAAAACTGGATCCTCCTAGAAACTCCCATGCTACCAAAACTGACTCAAAAAGAAACAATCTGAACAGACCAAGAAAAGGTGAAGAGACTGAATTCCTATAAAAAACTACCCATGAGCAAAGCTGGTGACAACCTGGCTTCACTGGTTAATTCTACCAAATATTCAAGAGTAGTTGTTACCAATTCTACACAGACTCTTCCAAAAATTAGAACAGGGAACACTTCCAAGTCATTCCATGAGGCTGACATCCTGATACCCAAACCAGACAAAGACACACAGAAAACCACAAACCGGTATCTCTTGGGAATATGAACACACACTCAATTAAATACCAGCAAACTACATCTAGTTATGCATTAAAAAAATTACATATCATGATCAAATAGCATTTATCCCAGAATGCAAGGTTGGTTTAACATCTGAAAGCCAATTAATGTAACACACTGTGTCAACAGAATTAAAAAAAAAAAAAACACACAATTATTTCAAGAAACACAGAAAAAATATTGGAGAAAATGCAGTATACTGGACTTCCCTGGTGGGCAGCAGTTAAGAATCCATCTGCCAGTTCAGGGGACATGGGTTCCATCCCTGACTTGGGAAGAGCCCACGTGCCGAGGGGCAGTGAAGGCTGCACACACAATTACTGAGCCTGTGCCCCAGAGCCGGGTGGGGGGCAGCGCCCGCACCCACAGGCCCGCGAGCCTGCGCCCCAGAGCCGGGTGGGGGGCAGCGCCCGCGCCCACAGGCCCGCGAGCCCGCGCCCCAGAGCCGGGTGGGGGGCAGCGCCCGAGCCCACAGGCCCGCGAGCCCGCGCCCCAGAGCCGGGGGGCAGCGCCCGAGCCCACAGGGCCGCGAGCCCGCGCTCCAAGCCAGGAGGGCAGCGCCTGAGCCCACACGCCCGCGAGCCCGCGCTCCAGAGCCGAGGGCAGCGCCCGAGCCCACAGGCCCGC
>SNSB01003526.1:6739102-6754409 GCA_012922965.1 Capreolus pygargus | reverse complement strand
GCTGGCGTGGAGGTGCCCCAGTCAGTGGGCCAGCCTCAGGACCCCGGGAACAGCGGGCAGAGCGTGGGGGACACAGGAGGACGGCCCACCCCGGGGGCCCTGATGGGTACCGGCTGCTTCACGCTGGCCGTGTCCAGGTGCGGCTGCTGGTAGCCAATGGCGGTGGCAGAGATGGCTGTGGTGCCCGAGGCCTGGTGAACCGAAATGGGCTGCAGGCCTGAGAGCGAGAGGGACACCACATCAGATCTGGGCCCGGCTCCTGCCTGTGACGCAGCCCTGCCTTCCCTCTAACTGGTGTGTAGCTTGAAGTCTCCCACCGCCCTGAAATTAGGGGCTGGGGTACACCGTGTGCACCTTTAAGAGTTAAGGGGCCCTGAGCAAGCTTCCCAGAGTGGCTTAGAGGAGCTGGAGGGGACGGCTCACGGTCTCCAAAGGCAGCGTCAGGGGTCTCGGAGCTCGGAGCAGCCGGGTCTGGGTGCCAGCCTGGTCTGTGCACAAGCTGGGCTTTGAGCCCAGCCGCCGTGTGCCCTGAGCTGCTCCCCACCCCCTCCCAGGGTCCACTCCTCCCTCGCAGACGTGTGAGGACTGAAGGAGACTCCTGATGCTCCCCGGGCCTCAGTCCTGGACAGAGGGGGTCCCGGCCCCCCGCCCGCAGCTGCCCTCCCCTCTCTGCGCCTGGTGCCGCGGTCGGGGCCGCCGCTCACCGTGCAGCTTCTTCTGGCCGTTCCCGTCGTCCCGGGACACCAGCTGCAGGGGCGGGGCGGGCTCGATGCTGGCCAGCGACGGCCTGCTGGACTCCCACTGCATGCTCAGCGAGCTGAAGTTGTCGAACCTGCGGCCCTGCTGGTCGTAGGCGGCCAGGTCCAGCAGCGGGTTGCGGTGGCTGGAGACGGGAACCTGCAAGAAGCCGAGGTCACCCACGCAGCCGCACCCTGAGCTGGGCAGGCCGTCCCTGACGCACGGTGCACCTGGTGGGCTCACGGGGGTCCTGGGAGCTTCTGGGGGTGACTCGCTAAGGGATGCTCGCTACGGCTGCTGTCAAGGTGCCCTTGACAGTCCTACACAACCTGGCGTCCAATCCCAGCCCGTGCTCCTCGACAGGGACCTCAGCGATGTCTGAAAACATTTTTGGTCATCACGACTGTAGGGGGCACTACTGGCATCCAGGAGGTAGAGGTCAGGGTGCTAAACAGCGCACAGGATAGTCCCCCCAAGAAGGGAGGATCTGGCCCGAAACATCGGCAGTGTCAAGGCAGGGGGACCAGGCGTCAAGCATGCTTGCAAGTTCCCTGGTCCTGCGACGGCAGCAGCAGCCCCAAATTCACGAACAGGGAGGCCGAGGCAGCTCAGAGATGCTGAGTCACTCGCCCAGGGTCACACAGGTTCTGGGGTGGGCCGTCTGGTCTGAGTTTAAAGCCCGAGGGCCTCCCTGGACGCTGTGCAGCCTCTTCCCTCCGTGCAGGAGTCAGGCAGCTGGTCTGCCTGTGCCCCGGCTCAGCACTCCCGGCCGACGCCCCGCTCAGGAGCCCAGGGTCAGGCTGGAGTGCGGCCCCAGTCCATCACTGTGACAGGTCAGCCCCGTTTCAGCGCCTGGTGTCACCAGTGATTTACTCTGCAAACACGTCCTGGGCGGCCTCTGGCTCCAGAGGGGCATAAAGCGAAATAGACACTGCAGCAGCGTACACGGCAGGGACCACAAATCACAGCGGCCTGTCTGCCTGGCTGTGGGCTCTGCGGTCCCAGGGAGGCTGGATCTCAGGGCGGTTCTCTGTTCAGCAAGACTTACGACACACGAAAGCCCACGCAGAGCCGTGCTCGCTGCCCCATCGCCATCCTTCAACCAAGAGACGACCCTGGGCTGCCCCCGAGGTCATGCTGACCGATGGCCAGACACGGCCCACTTAGCGAGCGGCCAGTGCTTAGAGACAGGACGGACGCCCAGGGATCTGATTATCTTATTCTCTGAAACTGAGACGGTCTGGCCAGCCCAGAGTGACGGGGCGGGGGGGCAAGAGCCAGAGCGAGGGGGCTTTTGGAGGGGCATCCACTCTCCACGCCTGACCCCCTCCCCGCCCTGTCCTCCACGCCTGGGTTCGGGGTCCCCAGGCACATGAGTCTGCAGAGTTAAGAGCAGAGGGTGGCAGGGACATGAGCCAAGAGGGGTGGGGGTCCCCCACCGCCCAGCCCAAGCTGGGCCCCGCTCGAGAACCACAGAGAGGGAGATGAACGCAGGCACAGCTCGGACGCAGCGAGCCCCGCGGAGCCTGTGTTCTCACAGGTCAGGGGCTTGGGGGTCAGGGCCAGCTTTCCAGCAGCGTCTGTTCACTTTGCGTCTGCAGGTCATGTTCTGGTAATTCTCCAGTGCTTCAGGCTTTTTCATCATCACTGTCTGTGTCTGTTAGGGCATCTGTGATCAGGGGCCTTTGAAATCACTTCCACAACTCACTTCTGAGAGCTCAGATGGTGGTCAGCGTTGTTTAGCAATAAAGTACTTTTAAAATTCAGGTCTGCACGTGGTTCTCCTTAGCTGTAACACTACTGCACACTTGATAGACTCCAGGATAATATATATACAGCTTTTAAATGCACCGGAGAACCAAGAAGCTCATGAGACTCATTTTATCACAATACTCAAGCTGTTCTGGTGTGTCTAGAACCAAACCCAGGCTATCTCTGATGTCTGCCTTCATGCAGATTCCACAGCGTTAGGATGTCAGGTGCCTGGGGGCAGGTGCCTAGGGGCAGGGGTCGGGGGAGAGCAAACCAGAGGCGGAAATACTGGGAGGCCCTTGCTACCATTGCTTAGATGCTCTGTGACTGCGCCCCCATGGACTGAAGTCCACCAGGCCCATCTGTCCATGGGATTCTTCAGGCAAGAACACTGGCGTGGGCTGCCATTTCCTTCTCCAGGGGATCTTCCCGACCCAGGGATTGCATCTGCATCTCTGGCAGCTCCTGCATTGCAGGCAGATTCTTTACTGCTGAGCCACTGGGGTCGGGGGGACACACAGCAGATGGGGTCTAAGGCTAAGGAAGGCCCTCCCAGAAGGTGACGTGTGAGTGAAGGGCTGAGGAAGGCAGGAGAGGGCCTGGGCGTTCAGGAGACCACTCCAGTCAGGAAAGAGCAAGCCAGACCACGGGGCCGCCCCGGGTCTGAGAGGGGACGGCGGTGGGGCGGGGAAGGTGGCGGGCGGTCCCGGGGCCTGTGGGCCTCAGGAGGCAGGGATGTGAGTCTAGCTTTCACTCGGGCGCAGAGGAAGCCGCAGCAGGATGGAAGCAGGGAGCAAGGTGAGACGCCTAAGCCACCCTCTGAGCGCCTACGTGTGTGCAGCTCCCCTTATGCCCTTAGTAACCCCAGAGGCTGCTGTCACCCCACGTCACTCAAAGGAGGCAGACGCACACGAGCCAGATAGGGGCTGGGCCGCCCTGAGCTGCCCCCCAGCTCCGGCTCCACAGTGGACCCAGCGGGCCGGGCCTTGCCAGAGCCTGGACTTTCATACGTTGCTCTTGCCACAGGGGATGAGAGCGGCGGCCGAGTCTGGCATTGGAGAGGTTCCCTTTCTCCTGACACTGCCACAGCATGGGTCCTGGGCACCCCACGGCAACCCCAGGCAAGCGCCCGCCGGGCAGAACGGGTGTGCCGATGAGGGAGGGTCGGCACTGGCGGCACCCGGTCCTCGGAGGCCACTCACCACCTGCTTGTTCTGCTGCAGCAGCGGGCAGGACAGGTCCAGCTGGGGGCTGGCATAGACGGGCGTCAGCGTGAGCCGGGAGGGCGGCGCGCACACGAACTTCACCACGGCGGGCTCCAGCGCCGGGAAGGGGTTGGTGACACTGGGCTTGTTCCCCACTGTCAGGGCGATGACCTGATGGGGCAGAAGACACATCGCACGCCCAGGCTGAGTCCCCACTCCACTGGGAACCCCTGGACTCGGGGTGCTGTTCTGCAGAATGGGGATGGCGGTGATAACCCATCCCAAGGCTTAGAACAGCCCAGTGATACATCATGGGAGACGGACAGACCTTCCAGCGGGGGCCCCTACAAACAGAACAGAACTGGGCCTGGTCCGAGAGGAGGGTCAGGGGATGCCAGGCAGCCTTGCAGGACTAGCCAGCGCGTGTCAGGGTCCTGCCCCCTGCTTGGGCCCTGGCGCTCACTCAGCCGCCCCACTGCCCCGATCCTCAGTCTGCCTGCCTGTGGAATGGGTGCGACTGTCGCAGCTGTGTCTTAGGGCTGTCGAGGATCAGACAAAGTGAGGGCGGGAGGCACAGCAGGGCACTCGGGGACGCGACTTTCCACCCCTCCTCTGGACAAGGTAGGCCTGGGGGTGGCTGCCTTCTCACCTGTTCACCCAAGACCTGGCATGTCACGAGGATCCAGTGCTGCTGATAATTCCGGGAGGCAGGGGGCCCAAAGAGAGCCAGACTGATGCTGTCCGCGTCCTCTGAGGTCACATTGCGGAAGAACTTGGAAGGCTCCAGGACCCAGGGCCTGGGACCACCCTCAAAGAGCATCTCCTTCGAGGAGCCAAGGGTCACCACGGCAACAGAGGGGGGGTCCACAGCCTGCAGGAGAAAGCAGAGGAGTCGGCGAGTCTCCGCGAGGAGCAGGCCTGCCGGGCCGGGGCTCGCTGTCTGGTCTTTGCCCCATGTGGTGCTCACGGCCCGGTCAGGGAGGATCGTTCGGGTGTCCGTCTGCCCTCCTGGCCTACGGGCTCCATGAAAGGAAGGGCATGTCTATTCTCCTCGTACATCTGTAGTGTGATCGCAACCACGTGAGACATGAAAAACCATGTAGAAAAAAGTAAACTATTTTAAGAAGAGCAAATTACAGCTACACTGGATACCACTTCTCTGCCGTCTAATCAGCAAAAATCAAAAGTCTGAGTACGCACATTGCTGATGAGCCTGTGGCAACACACGCACTTTATTTTTTTATTTTTCGGCTGTGCCAGGTCTTGGCTGCAGCACGTGGGGTCTTTAGCTCCGAATCGTGGGATTTAGTTCTCCAACCAGGGATCGAACCCAGGGATCGATGCCCTGCATTGGGAGCACAGAGTCTGAGCCACTGGACTGCCGGGGAAGTCCTAAACACATACTCTTTTATAAAAGGAAGCTGTTTTTTTGAGATATAATTGACATATAACATTACATGAGCTACATTAGTACAGGACAGTGACTTGCTATCTCTGTAGATGATCACCACAGTACGTCTAGTCAACAGCTGTCACCACACAAAATTACAAATGTTCTTTTCTCATGATGAGAAGAACTTTTAAGATCTACTCTCTCAGCAACTTTCAAATACAGTATTATTGAGAAATGTGTTCTCATATTCTGCTGGGGAAGATAGGAAGATGGCACAACCCCAACAGAGGGAAATTCAGCAATGTCTGCTTAAATCACAGTGTCTGCTAAAATCACAGGCCTATTTATCCCTGTCCGAGCAGTATTCGCTCTAGGAATGGACTCGGAAGATAGGGCTCCATGAATATGCTAACTGCAGGCATAGAACTACACACTGCAGCATTATTTTTTAAGAGGGGAAAGCATGGGAACAGCCCAAACACCCATCAGCAGGGTGGTAAACTGTGGTCTATCTTTATGACCAAATAGCAAGCAAAGACCTTCCCATGTGTATGTGAAGAGGTCTGCAAGCTATCTTCTTTGTTTTTCAAGTAAAGGAGCAAGGTGCAGGACAGGATATAGAGCCTGGTGCCTTTTGAGGACAGAGGAATAGGCAAAAAAAAAAAAAACCCACACATAACTGTGTGTGGTGATGGGCGTTGACTAGACTCATGGTGATTGTTTCACAGTACAGACAAGTATCAAGTCACTGTGCTTCACTAATGAAACTAAGGCAGCATTATCTGTCGATTGCATCTCAACAGGAAATCCAAAACAGCCCTTGCTGTTGTCTGCCCTGCATCAGGGCTAGGGGTTCAGAGACGACGGTTTCCAGTGTCCCTGAGCTTGCTTCTAGTGGGGCAGGAGGAGAAGGAAACATACCCTAAACCAGCAGGCCTGCTCGGGTCTGTGTGAGGCTGCAGGACCCCACCTGGGAGGAAGGGCCAGGCCTTTCTTGCCCACATGTTAACTACTAACCCTGCTGAGCATTTGCTACCTCCCAGCACAGTTCTCAGCCCATTTCATTTTGCTCAAATCCTCCTCCTCACTAAGGCAGGTGCTATATTAGCCCCATTTTACAGGCAAGGAAACTGAGGCCCTGAGAAATTAAACCAAAGTTGCAGAGTTGGGGCAGGACCTGGATTCAGACTCAGGAGCTGGCGTCACAGCAAAGGCAGCGTGCTCTGAGCAGGAACACACTTCATGCCTTCTGCACGCGCGCGCACAGGGGACCCAGACGCTGACGCTCACCTGGTGTCAGGTGGAGGGGGCGCGTCCGGAGAGGAGCGGAGGGCGGGGCCCGGGGCTCACCTTGAGGGGCAGGTAGACGGCGATGGTGACGCGGGCGCTCAGGTGCACGTGGCCGTGCCTGTAGCTGACGAGCAGCGCGGTGTAGCCCTGGGCCTCTGCCCGCACCGTGACGCCGGTGCAGTGGTCAGGCCCCGGCCGCAGCCTGCCTGCAACGGGAGCAGCAGAGGTCAGCGAGCACGCGCCTCTGAAGGGGAGACCCGACGGGCTGGCACCCTCTTTCACGCAGGGCTTGATACGAATCCAAGTTTTTTAATGTACCATTTTCAAGTATAATTCTCATACCAAAAAGCATACACACATCATAAGCATACAACTCACCATTTCTCCCCGCAGACTGAACACGCCCTGTTTCTAGGCCCGGGATCAAGTACCAGCATGACCCGCACCTCCCCGTGCCCCTCCCCAGACGAAAACCACTGCTCACAGACTTCTAAGAACAGAGCCGGATCCTGCTGGCCTTGGAGCTCAAACAAAGGGAACTGCGGGCAGAAGTCCTTGGTAACCGGCTCTCTCCCACTCAGTACTGGCAGGATCACTCAAAGTATTTTCTGGGCTCTCTGTTCTATTTACCTAGCCTCTAAGTCTGTGCAACCACCACTCTGATTCAATTACTATAACTTATAATAAGGACTTTCCCAGGTGACTAAGTGGTAAAGAATCCACCTGCCAAGCAGATGTGGGTTTGATCCCTGGGTCGGGAAGATCCCCTGGAGAAGGAAATGACAACCCACTGCAGGGTTCTTGCCTGGGAAATCCCATAGAAAAAGGAGCCTGGCGGGCTACAGTCCACAGGGTCACAGAGAGTCGGACACGACTCGGCGACTAATCAACAGCAACCTGTAATAAGTCCTGAAAATGGGAAGAACGAGCTCGCGAAGTCTGTTCTTTCTTCAGCATCCCTTTGGCTCTTCCAGGTCTTTGGGATTCCACACAAGTGCTATTCTTCCACATTCATTTTACTCCTGAGAGGCTTTTTTGGGGGAATCTTTAGGGTTTTCGCATATTATGACTGGATCATTTGCAAACAGACACACTTACATCTTCCTTCCCAGCTTGGGTGTCTTTTACTTCCTTTTCTCGCCTAACAGCTCTGCTAGGACTTCCGCTATCATGAAGTGGTGACAGCAGGCAGCCTCATCCTGGTCCGGATCTGAGGGTAAAGGTTTTCAGCCATGTACCAAGAGCATGATGCCAGCTGTGGGTTTTCATATAGGGCTTTTATTAAGTTCGTGGAGTTTCCTTCTATTTCCAGTTTGTAGGCTGATTTTATCATAAAGAGGTTTTGAGATTTGTCCACTCATTTCTCTGCCTCCACTGAGATAATGACGCGGTTTTCTTCCTCTGTTTTGCTAACGCAGTGTATCATGTTAATATGAGACTGCTGAGACACTGCCTTCCAGGAGTGCATCTCACCTGGGGCTGGCGTTTAACCCTTCTAACGGCCGTTGGCCGTGCGGGGCCACGAGGGCGCACGGAGTTGCCAAGAGCACGTGCGGCATTTCTCTGGGGATGCATTTCAGCATTTCTATTGGCAGGCCACAGACAGCGGGATTTCTTCTCTGGTCCTTACTGCCTGGGAGCGTCTATGCTCAGCGTCATCACTCTCGCCAACCGTCCTTCCCTAAATGGCTGTGTTGACTCACGCTGCCGCCAGCGGCTGCGTGACATCCCCCGCCAACCCGCGGTATTTTCCACCTGTTTGAAAAAAAGCCATTCTGGTGGTATTTTACAGTTTTTTTCCCCCAAACATTTAGAAAGAATGATGCGGTGAGGCTGCACACCCCGCCCCTTAAATCCCACAGTGAACATTCGTTTCTGCTCCTCCGGCTGCCTGTCTACCCACCCCCTTCCCACCCAACAGTCCGTCCCACAGGTTATGCGTCTAAAAGTCAGCCTGAAGCATCCATGCACTTCATCCTGGACGCCTTCGCACACGCGTAACTGCAGGTCTGTATTTTTTTAGGTTCTTTCCCCCCAAGGCGGATGTGCACAGGGTGAGGTGCACAGACCTGGAGGAGAGCCCGTCAGCAGTTCTGACAGAGGCAGCGCTGGGGCCAGGACCGTGGACCCCAGCCCCCTCCTTTCTCCTCGGTCCCACGGAGCTCGTGGCTACAGCCCGTGGGCGCCCCTGCAGGGCGCGTGGGGCGGGGCGGGGCCGCGGGCCCCTCGCCCGCTGTCGGGGGACGTGCCTCTCCCTTCCGTGGTGATGCTTTGTCGCTGTTCAGTCGCTCAGTCTTCCAGCTGTTTGCGACCCCGTGGACGGCAGCCCGCCAGGCTCCTCTGTCCATGGGATTCTCCAGGCAACGGTACTGGAGTGGGCCGCTGTTTCCTCCTCCAGGGGATGCTCTGACTCAGGGATCGAACGCAGGTCTCCTGCATCTCCTGCTTTGGCAACCAGGTCCTGCGCCACTGAACCACCTGGGAAGGCCGTGCTGACGTCTGCCTCCCCGCTAAACAGTGGCTTCTCTGAAGACGCAGAGCCCGTAAGGCCTGGTTTCCCCTGGACAGCCTGAGAAGATGCAACTGCCACTACGGGGGAGTATGTGAACACGGTGACGTCCCGGGATGTTCCATGGTGTCCGAGCAGCTTTGCCTTCACACAGCTCTGGGAATGACCACGACCACGGTGGCCCCGCAGACGAGCCTACAAACAAACACCTCTGACTGCCAAGTTTCCTAAACCCTGCCAGGATCCAGTGGTCACTCCTCTGCTCAGAAACCAGCGGTGGCCCCCAGTTCTGGCCACTTTGAGGTCAATGTACCCCAAAGCAGGGTTTGCCAGGTTCTGCAACCTCAGGCCACTGTGTGTGCTCGCGGCCCATAGGCGTGCCCGCAATCACTGCTCCCCACCCCTCTCACCCTGCCCGGGGTGCACTCACCCTCAGGCGTGGTTTGCATCACCTGCATCCCTAGGGGACTCCTGGGCCGACACCCCAGGGAGGCCCTGTTTCCTGGGGCACTAAGGCTCTGGGTGGGTGTTGCACGCACCCAGCCTCACATTCCATCCTTAGGACCTGGCTTCGGGCTCTCGGGGGACCCTGGGCAGTGACACGGCCTCGGTCTCTTTGTCCAACACGTGGCCGGACCACAGCCCCCTCCCACAGCGGCTCTGACGTCTGGTGAGGTCACGCACGCCAAGGGCACGCAGCACACCTGGACAGCAATGACATCGCCACCACCGGCTTCACCACCCAGCCCTCGGGGGGCCTGGTTCCAACGGCCCCGGAGGGGCAGCCCGCCGGGTCACAAAGGTGCTGCGATTCTGTCACTCATCAGAACCCCTATGGACAGTGTATTCCGAGCACCCGCCACATGCCAGGTACCGCGAAGGGCACCACGACATGAAAGTCTACTTAGGATGACGCCCATTTTAGAGACGTGGAAACTGAGGCTCAGAAAGCTGAGCGACACGCAGGCCACACGTCAGAAAGGTGCAGAGCAGACTGTAGCTGGGGGTGGACTGGGGACAAACGCCACTTCTCAGGCTGTGACCCCTCCGCCGACTCAGCTCTTGACAGGAATCTGGGCAAACCACGCTGAGAACCCAGGTCATCGGCAGTGACCCCGCCAGTTGGCGGCCGCTCACAGCACTGTTACCTGGGAGTGGCTGGAACACGCCCTGGTTCTCCACCTCCACGACCAGGTCGAAGTGGGAGCAGTCACTCAGGGTGACCGCGTCGTCGGCCCCGCCCGGCATGAGGCCATGGATCCTGAGGGGCAGCTCCAGGCTCTGGCCCACGCGGGCCTCCACTGGGCACGGGGCGAACTCCATGCCGCTGGGCTCGATCACATACACCTGCAGGACAGGGTTGGGGGGTACGGTCAGCCGGCTACACAGAGGAGGGAGAGCCACCGCTCAACTTTGATTCCTGTGTGTGGGCACTCAGGACCCACTAGTGAGAAGCCTGAGCCTGGGCCACACGATGCTTTGTGCAGGGGGCAGAGAGACGTTCTGGGCAGAGATGCAGACAAGGCTTCCCTGGGAAGGTGACACACGAGCTTGACCTGGGAGCATGTCAGAGACGGCCAGGCCCAGTCTGGCTGAAGAGACGGTCTGTGCAAAGGCCCTGAGGCACGTACAGCTCAGCACGTCGGAGGAAGGTAAAGAAGAGGGGAGCACAGAGTGAGAGGCGTCACCGGCATCAGCACCGAACAAAACTGCCCAGAAGCCAGGCTCTGTTCCAAGAACCGCACAAGTTCTCCCCACCCTCTCAGCCTCCTTGTCAAGAAGGTCACCAGGGTCTCTGCCCGATAAGGACCCTGCTGTGGGGGTTGAGAGCCTGCCCGTCTGAAGCAGGGTGAGTCTGGACCAGGCAGGCAGCCCCGGAAGCCAGGCTCCGACCACTGCAGACACTGCAGGGCTGGGTGCAGGCTCTGGGCTCAGCGGCGGGTGGGCGGGGCACATTCACTGAGATGAATCAGCCTGCGGCCACTGGAGGGGCTCGCTGCTCACAGATCATTCAAACACTTGGAGCATCGGCTACAGCTAGGCTGTTTCGGTTACAACCCTCCTTACCTGAGAGCCTGGGCCCGGAGGCGCTAGTGGTGAAGAACCTGCCTGCCAGTGCAGGAGACACAAGAGAAACAGGTTTGACCCCTGAGTTGGGAAAATCCCCTGGGGGAAGGCGTGGCAACCCACTCCAGTATTCTTGCCTGGAGAATCTCGTGGACAGAGGAGTCTGGTGGGCTACAGTCCACGGGGTCGCAGAATCGGACATGATAGAAATGACTCAGCACGCACAGGAGACCTAGGTGGATCCTTAGGCAGGTGCGTGTGAACGGAAATAAAGAGAGGAGGACAACCTGTGCGCTGATGTCCCAAACACTGCAGAAGGTTGGGACTGGACACGCTATGCATGGAGCTTCCACTGTGGCCCTAAATGGAGTGATGAAAGCAGCTGAGATCAGGGTCAGGCAGTCAGGAATGCACTGGGGTCAGGAGGCCACCAGGTGGGCCGTCCAGGGCTCGGCTGCAGGGGCTCACGCCCACCTTCGGCCATCACTGAGTTGGTCCCACGTCACTTGGGATGGACGCCAGGTGTAGGGTCCCCATGATGGGGACTCCTGACTCGGATCCGAACAGGAACCAGAGGAAAGGAACAGGCTAGTCTCTTGGGGTCTCGGGGCTTCCTCTACCTATGAATTTACAACCCAGCACCCAGTGGCCTTTCTGACGCAGAGTCCTAGCTTTCGGGTCGGAGGGCCTTCTAGAAGGACTCCTTTGAGTATCTCATGTTTCTGAATCCTCTGACCTCCCTTCAGAATCCCGGCGGTCCCACCCCTGCCGGGTGTGGGATGGGATGGCAGCTCCGATCACTCCCCGAGCCGCCCTGTGACCGCCCTGACCCAGGGCTCACCTTCATCTCGCCGAAATGCAGCGGGTTCTGCACGTCGTGTGCCTGGATCACGCTGACCCCTGTGTCACTGCCTGTGGTCATCACGCCCTTGACAGTGACCGTGGCCACCACAGAGCTCGACGAGGACCAGCTGAAGTTCCCGCTGCCGCCGTGGGCCTGGGGAGGAGAGGCATCACCGGTCAGCCCACCTGCCCTGCCCTGCCATCCCTCTCTCTCTCTCACACCCTTGCTCACACGCGTTGGCATTGCGTCACCGCGTGGAGACACAAGGCATCAGCCAACGTCCGGCCGGCTCTGCCCGCACCCCTTGCTCTCCCCGCCCTGTCTCCTTCTGGTCCTCGTATTCCACGGGCCTCTGACGGACACACGCGTGTATGCACACGCCCCTGACAGTGGCCCCAGGACCCAGGGGCACCTCCCGAGCTCAGGCTGCAGCAGGAAGACCCCAGCCACAGAGTCGTGATCCCCTGCCCCTCCTGCACACACTCTGCCCGCTCCAGCCATCTGCCATGAAGTCAAGGACAGCCCAGCGGCCTTTGCATCAGGGGCCAGGAAGGTGACACAGCTGAGGGAAGAGACAGCGGGTCCCGGAGCACACACAGGACACCTGTCCTCACTGCAGGCAGACAGCGCGGTGGACGGAGGGCGGCCCCCACGAACCCCAGCCCCAAAAGGCCCTGGGCCCTGCCACTAACGCTGGGGGGTCACGTGACCTTCAGAGACCAAGAACACCAGACATGCGAGGGAGTTGGAGACATCTCCCCTGCCAGATCCAAGGTTTTCTCTAAAAATATTTACACTGCTTCCAGAAAGCCATTATTTTTACGAAAAATAAGAACCACATGTGAAAGTTAAATCCATGATCCGGACTTTCTACCTCGTGATTTCTTTTCTATTTTTCAAGGTTTTTTCCTAGTTGCCAAAATACCCTGCTGTGATAGAAAACCTTGGAAGATACAGAAAGCATAAAGACTTTGATTTCAAATTCTTTCAACCAATAGACAGTAATTTAACACAAACAGAATGGAATTCAAGCCCCAACACATGGAAACACCTAAAGAAAGTCACCCAGACGGGGCCTCCCAGTTACCTTTATCGTGTACTGATAGGCGCCTGCCTTTGGTTGCCATGGAAACGTCAAGATGCTCGGATGAAGGGTGATGGGGCTGTGGATTTCTACCTCCTGCTGGTTCCACACAGGCACCCGTAATGTGTGGACCCCTCCATCCTGCAAGGGGGCGAGGGAGCCACACACCAACATGACAACCAGACCCCGCCCGTCCCCTAAGACTGTGGGGAGTGGGAAGGAAGACGCTGGATACGCTGCAGCCTTCTTTGTCTCCATGGAGACAGCTTTCGGTGGCTCTTCAACCGCCACTCAAGTCAGCACTGCTTGACTGCACCCTCATGGCACTCCTGCCGGGATGGTCGCGGTTATCCCCACTTTACGGACGGGGAAACCGAGGCACGGGACACGACAGCCACTTGCCCAGAGCCCCCAGAGCAGAAGTGGCCGCTTCGGCAGGAATCTGTGCCTGGTCCCCAGGCCACAGCGGCCTCCGCCAGGCCCGGGAGAGGTGTAGTAGGGAGAGGAGAAGCCCTACACCAAGCTTCCAATCAGCAGAATCTGCTCCCACCGAAACCAACTGGCCTTTCAAAAACAGGTGGGAATTTTAAAACTCCGAAGGACCCAAAACAGCCCAAGAAACACTCAAAGGTCCCAGTTACTGCGCAGCTGGACACACGGGCCCAACACTGCTCCTGACAAGCGTTGCTAAACCCAGTCCCAGAGGTGAGGGCTCGCTTTTCCAGGAGCCAGCAAGGGGCAGAGGAAGGGGGCTCTCGTCCACCGCAGGGACAGAGGCAGGGGACAGGGAAAGGCCAAAGCCCCCACCCCTGATGCCCCTGGGAGCCTAGAGCGGGAGGGACCCCCACGGCACCCGTGACAGCACTGAGCTCCCGGGGCCCCGACTCCTCCAGCTCATGTCCACCCTGGGTGACAGTTCTGCCTGCAGAGGGCCCGGGGTGGCCCAGGGAGGTGCCAACTTGCCTGGTCCACCACAGAGGTGAGGGCCGCCTCGATGGCTGTCTGGCCCCTCTTTGTCGCCCTGACGTGATGGTACGACCCATTCTGGGAAGAAGCCAGCACCTCAAAGAACTCCACAGGGAGCACAGTTTCAATGCGGATGTTCTGGAAGGCAACGCAGGCTGGTGAGAGGAGATTCTGGGACAACCCAGGGAAGTCAGGATGCGGAAAAGAGGCCACGTGGCCCCCAAAGAGCAGTCGGGCCAGGCTGATGACTGCACGAAGCCCGGGATCTGTGCCGAGCCCTGAGCCTCAGCCCCTCCCAGGCTGTCCTCCGTGTGTGACCCGTTGAGCTGGCGCTCAGGAGTGCGAAGCCACAGTTGGCGCTCAGACCCCGTGGTCCCAACAAGGAAACCACGAAATACAAAGAACGACAACGGAATCCCTCAGTGCTAACTTCCCCCCAAAACGGTGATGGGGCGAGTCTAGTAACACAAAGAAGGCAGTGGCTTCTACCGAAAGGCTGAAGAGAAACTTCAGGCCCCACGAGGAAGGGCTGGATATTCTCAGGATCCTGAGAACTGCTCACAAAGGAACAAATGCGGCCAAGATGCCTCTGTCTGCCCGTTTGTGTGAAGCTCTTTCCAGAACCAGGAAGCTACTGGGCTTGGCCTCAGTCGAGGGGCCTCTGGACAGTTCAAAGGCATCTCTCCCCTGAGCCGCTGCAGGGCCAGGAAGGAAGGATTCCCAGTGGTGCGCTCCCTGGGCTAACAAGGAGGGAGCAGGAGGGCAGACGGGAGACGCCACCCCCACCACCGTCACCGCCTCTGTGACCCTGCTGCCTGCGGCCTTCCCTCCCTGCTCCAACTGATGGGGTGCAGCCTCAGGGTGCAGACTCACAGCTCACGGGGCCCTGAGATGCCCGAGGTTGCCCATGACAGGGTTTCCCAGGGGTCCAGCTGTACCGTAAGAAGCACCCCTACTCAGCCCGCCTGCTGGGGGGCCCAGTGATTTGAGGAGGCTCTTCAGGGACCTGCTCCAGGAGATGTACCCCTACACCCCCACCAGGCCCGAGGGGGACTTACATCCGACAGGTAGACCTTGTTACCAGACTTGTCCAGCACGTCGATGGTGATTTCATACGGGCGGCCGGTCTCAAGCACCCACCTGCCACCCGGGTGGACCGTGAACCCTGCGAAGAGGCAGGGGCACAGAGCCTCAGCACTGGGGTCACAGGGGCCTGCAGCTCAGGAAGAGGGTAAACCAGGCCCCGTGAGCACGGGGCCACGGCCACTACCCTGCTCGCCTCCCAGGGAAGCACCAGCGCCGCTGATTGGCAGATTTAATGCCCGCAGCAGGCCTGAGCGCTCAGAACCCCAGCTGCCCTCACAAGCCCCTGGACCAAACCTGAACATTCGCTCCTGGTGGCTCCAGGGCCCATTCAAACTTGACCCTATCCATGGCGGGCCCAGCTCTGACCCACAGC
>SNSB01003526.1:6666015-6738702 GCA_012922965.1 Capreolus pygargus | reverse complement strand
GCACTCTGAATCCATAGTATGTTTACACTCTAGTTGCGCAGTGAGTCCGCATTCTGAATCCACAGCAGGTCTGCACCCTGACTCCACAGTAGGTCTACACTCTGAATACCACCCCTGGACAGCTCCTGGGCCCTGGCTATGCCCCTCTGGATCCTCTGTGGCTGGGAATTCCTCCCTCCTCTCTAGGCCTCCAGCCCTCCCCTCCTTCCCTCCAAGAGATCTCTCCCATGCCTGCAGCCATGATGCAGTCTGGGCAGAGCCCAGGTATAAAGCCAGGAGACAGAGCCCTCCCCACTCGACTCTGTCCTGCTTCCCTCCCTGAAGGGCGGGTTCCCTGCTGGACTTTGGCCCACCCTCCCTCCGCTTGTCCTGTACACAGACAGGGGAAGGACTGGGGGTCAGGGTGGGAGCTGATGGCCCAGGCCTCCCAGCCGGCAGATCTGGCCAAAGTGAGGCCATTGTCTGGGGGGCTGTTGCTTTTACCTGACTCTTTACCTCCTGGAATCCCAGACAACCCAGGACGCGCACACTCACCTAGGTACCCGGGCTCCACCACATAGATCGTGCTGTTGGGTAACCGGGACGCTCCCTGCATGCGGATGCCTGGATTTTGAATTAAGGCGCAATGAACCGGCTGGCAGGCTTCGGTCTGGCTCCTGCGGCTCCGTCATTATCAACATCACGCAGGCAGAAGCAAGGATGGAAGGGCCCCTGCCTGAGGCCCTGCAGAACACAGGTCTTTTCCAGGATCAGTGGCCAGAGGGCACTTCCTCCACTCAAAAGGGGGCCTCAACAGGGACCCCGGAGACCACCTGGGCCAAGTGAACAAGTCTGGGACACATGACAACCCACACGCTGGTGTGGGAACAGCCTAGGCCAGGCCCCTAGGATGAGACCAGAGACGGTTCCAGAGGTGGAGAGGCGGGCTCAGCCCCAGCCACCGCCTCCATCTCAGAGCCTCTCCAAGGAGTCCTGCACCGAGGTGAGCCATTCTGCTCAGACACCGCGCTATTTTGGTCCTTTTTGATTTTCAGACCTTGAGGGAAAACAGGGCTATTTTTAGCCTCGCCAAGGTTTCAGGGAGAAAAGTGGCTTGACTTCCGAACAGCACGTCTGTGCAGGACACACAGGTGCGGGCGCGCCATCCGGGAAAAGGATACTCTTGTGGCCGAGGACCAGGCTACTCTGTCCCAGCTGCACGGCGGTGACCGTCGACGTGTCCTGGGCCAAGACCGCCACAGGCTGGCCCGGGGCTCCCTCTGGGTCCCAGACGTTGTTCAGAAGCTGTAGCTCGTAGTGATCGGAGGGCATTGAGAGCTCTGGCCACCCAGAAACAGGGGTGAGCAAAGCAGAGAGAACCAAGACAGGAAATGTTACAAGTCAATGTCACTCCCCCACACCCCCACCACTGCAGTCCCTGGACCCCGCCGTCAGGACAGCTGCTTGCCTTTTTTTTTTGCCTAATTCTTTTCAACACTTTAAATTTTAATAGTATTCTCCATGCCTGTGGACAAAGCTGACACTCTCCATGAATTTTCAGAGGCAATCAGTTTTCTGTGGATGCCATGAGCAGCTTTTTTTTTTTAATTAAGCACAGCCTCTGACTCAAACTGCCAGCGTCTGGCAGGATACCAACATTAGAGCCTTTTCTGTTTGTCACGGAAGTGACGCTGCTTCTGCAGTGAGGAGCCCAGGGCAGGGCTCACTGACCTGGCCATCTTCCGGGTGTCTGCAAAGAGATGCTGGTCTGTGGTGCCCTGTTGGGTTTCAAGACATGGGTCTATAATTTGCAAAGAATTCTCTCTGTTGCTGTCCTGACCATCCATTGGTGTTCTTCTCTGTGTCGCATCGTGGAAGAGAACTCACCCAATCTGGGCCAATAAGAAAATCAATTTCGCTGGGAAATAACGTGTTCTATAAACCCATGACCTCGGGGTCTAACCTTCTGAGCCCTGTGGGTAGTGCCCACCAGCACTTTCAAACTGACCAAGAAGTGGCGCTACGGGTTTCATGTGCACCTCACCCTGTTTTATCCTATGACGCCCCTGGAACCCTCACGTGAGCATTGGGCAACCTGCAGAAATCAAGACCGGAAGCTTGCTAGGGGGCCCTCAGCGGCGGGCAGCAGACTTGGGATGCAGACCATAGCGAGCAGGACCACTGGGAAACATCCTCTGCCCCGCCTCTAGGACTTCCTATCAGATAGCCCACGCACAGAGCCTGTGTGCGAGGCCCCGCTCCAGCCCTCCAGAGAGAGACCACAGTCAGCTTCCCTGCTCACCACCCCGTCCCAGGCGGGCACTGCCCTGGGAGGCGCCATGGCAAGGATCCGAGAGGTGCTTCAGTCAGAACATCCTTCAGAACTCCCCGGAATTCTGAAAGGGGAGGGGCCCATCTCCTGCCCTGGGGTACCGGTTGTGTGTTCCAATAAGTCCCCAGGAATTTGCCCTGGAGCAGAGGGTTCTCAAAGTGTGTTCCCTGGACCATCAGCGTCACCTGGGAAGCTGCAAATAATTGGCCCCAGCCCAGGCCCACTGAACCAAACTCAGGGAGCGGGGAGGAGCGGGGGGCGGGGCAGGGAGGAGACTGCAGGGGAGGGACCAGCACAGGCCAGGTAGGGGATTCTGACACGCCGGGAACGGAGAAGCCCTTCCGGTCCACACAGCCCACTTCCGGTCCACGCGGCTGAGCGGTGGCTGAGACGCTTGCAAGTGATGCACCTAGGGGCCAGACCACAGCTGCAGCGCACGGAGGCTGCTGCTGTCGTTCAGTCACTCAGCTGTGTCCGACTCTTCTGTGACCCCATACACTACGGCCGGCCAGGCTCCTCTGTCCATGGGGTTTCCCAGGCAAGAATACTGGAGTGGGGTGTCATTTCCTTCTTCAGGAGATCTTCCCAATCCAGGGATCAAACCTGTGTCACCTGCATCAGCAGGCAGATTCTGTACTGCTGAGCCACCAGGGAAGCCCCGCGTCGAGGAAATATCGTAACAAAAGAATAAGGCAACACTGCCCACCGAGCAAAATCGCTTGGTGCGACTTTAGAACCACTAGTTCTAGTCCTCCCTTGTTTAAGGTCCTCCAAATGAAAAAGGCCCTTTTTGGGAAATAAACTGACTCTGGAAGGATCTTGCACAACAAGATGTAACCCTATTTACAAAGCCCTAAGACAACGAACATGAGAGGCTTGTCTGCTGAACCTCTTCAGCACCTCCTGTATCGCAGGACCTCGCTGCTTGTCAGAGGCACTGAGCAGGGAACGCTTTGCGGACGTGAAAGGTGCCTGTCCATCCACAGACAGAGGAAGTTGCTCCTGGGCCCGAGCCCAACCCAGCTACCACCACCAAGGGCACGGGGCCAGCCCCAAGGCTGCCCTTCCGTGGGCAGGAGGGCAGCTGGTCTCTGACCACCCTCAACCCTGGCTGATCCTCCAGACGTGCTTCTGATCTCCAGAACCCACACCCCCACCCCGTGTAGGGATGACCACAGAGCTCTGAGGAGGTGGGTCCGAGCCCAGGACAAGGAGAAGCATGCGACCCTGCCTCTGAGCCCAGCCCTGCAGGCAGCCTGGCGTACACTCGCTCTGGGTAGCCACAGCTCAGGCTACAATGGGTCCTTTAATAGCTGCGTTTTGGACTCAGGAACCCCTGCTCCACACCCATCCATCTTCCAACCTCAGCCCGATTTACCCCAGGAATTTCCAGCATTCCTGTCACTGAGGTCTCCTTAGACGCCCCGTTCCTCAGCCAGCACGTCCTCCCCACATCTGTTCTCATAATGTGGTTACTGCGCCAGGCGAGCCTGCGACACCAGCATCATGCACGAGGGCCAAGCAGGGCCTCACAGACACCCCTCTGCCAGGCCCCTCGCCCCCTTCACCTGCCCCACTGCAGGCTGTCGCTGGAGCCCCAGGTGGGTGGGCCCTGGGCTGCCCCCCGACCGCTGCAGTCTCCCCCCAGTAGCGCCCACAGACAGAGCAGGGGTTCCATAAACAAACAGCCTCGTGAGAAAGCAAGCCAGCACTCAGCAGAGAAGGGAATGTCTACCCACTCCAGGATTCTCACCTGGAGAACCCCATGGACAGAGCACATAGCGCGTGGGGTTGCAAAGAGTCGGACGAGACTGAGCGACTAACACTTTCACTTGTCACTTAACGGAAGGCTGGCAGACGTCAGGAAATGAAAGTAGGACAGAAAAGAAGGAACATTATATTTTGAAGGAAGAAAGATTGAAAGAAAACGTCCAGAACGAATTTGGGGTAACTGCCCTCTGGGTGTCGTTCTCTGAGCCTTCTGAGGGACATCACACAAAACGGGGGCTCTCTGAAATCCAGGTCGCCTGTCGCGACGCTGTCCCCCTGACTTTCCTGCCTGGCAGTCCGTTAAAAATGACAGCAATGTGAATTCTGTGTCAATTAAAAACAACCCATCCAAAAAAAAAAAAAAGGACAGTGCGTTTCCACCCAGATGTCTTGTTCACAGTGGCCCAGTGCTGGCTGCTCCCCCGCCTGTTCTCCCCAAGCATCTGTCTGGAAGGCACGCCAGCCCCGCGCCTGGTGCCATCAATCATGCAGGTGTGTTTATTTTTAGAGGCATTTTCCATCTCATTACCCTACAGATGCAGGGAAGGCAGCTTAACTACTTCCCCTCCGGGACTAACTTTCCTGGGTTCCATTCTTTGATTTCTCCCGGAGGTCAGTGACCAAGCCCAAAAGTCCTCTGGGTGTCTAGGGATGCGCTGTCCGTCAGACACTGAAGGGTAAGCTGTGGAGTCTGCTTTATTAAATCTCCCCCAACATCCCTGGTGGGGTGCACCTCTCCACCCTCATCCACCCCTGCAAAGAGGCCACCCGCCCTGCCCTGGGAGGCCAGAGAGCCGTTCTCGCGCTCCCCTAGGGCCGGGACGCCTCGATCCTGCCGGCATGGTGTTATAGGCAAAGGACTGACAGCTTTGCAACTATCAGGCATCTGTGCCTCATCCGTAAAACAGGGTAGTGCTGAAACCCACGTCACAGCGCTGTCGGGTCACAACATGAAAAGCACAACACCCAGGAAACGCTCACCGCCAGCCGCCTCCAGACCGCCTCCATCCGGTCACAAGGTGCTTCTCGACGGTGCTCAGAGGAAGGCGGTATCGTCAAGAACCCCCCAGGCGCCCTCTGGCCTTTCAACCCGTTCCCACCACGTTCACCTTGAGGACTCGGGGCAGGATCCTGAGAACTCCACCCCTGAGCCATCTCCCCTTCAAGAGGCTCAGGAGGCCACACCCAGGTCCTAAATCTGGGGTGCACGCCAGCCTCTGGCCAGGACCCCACCCAGCTTTGTACACAGCTCGCCTCCATGTTGACACACGCAGAACAGCCAGACATTGAGGGCCCAGCACTCGGGGATGCCCAGGACCGCCAGGCTCGTGCCCTTCCGCAGGGCACCCTGAGTGGGAGAGAGCTGGACCCCGAGGCAGGAGGGGCCGTCCTCGCTCCGAGGCCTCCCCAGGCAGGCCTGCAGAGCCTGCCACACGGCAATGACGGACCAGACCCCCGTCCTGATCTGCAGACCCAGCTGTGGAACAGACCGAGGCTGCTCCAACATTGGAGCAGCTACAGGCTCCTCACCTGCTGCCCTGCCTCACAGGCAGGACGCCAGCAACCGGGCGAGGGGCCTGCCTGACACGCCTTGCAGCCTGCAGGCCTTGAATGGGACACTCTCGTACCCACGAGCCTGGACGCCCTGGGCTCTGACCACGAAACGTGTGTCAACTAAACACAATGATGATGATGATGATAACGATTCTTAGCAGGCGTGGTGATGCATTAAGAACACTCACCACCAAGAATGCATCACACGTACACAGTGCTTAGTGTTTCCTGCACAAATCCACATGCATTCATCCATCGTGCCCTCGACACAGGCAGAAAGGCCACGAGGGCTCCGGCAGAGACACTGAGCCCTAAAGCGGAGCAGTGCCTCGTCCAGGCCGCCAGACGTCGGTGCCAGACCAGGAACGAAACCTAGTCTGGCAGAAGCTCGTGGCTTCTGACATTCTTCAAACAAAGGGATATAAACCCCCAAGGATCGAGAGCAGGATCTCAAGGAGAAGTTTGTTCACCTCTGCTCACAGAGGCACTATTTATAATGGCCAAGAGGCAGAAGAAACCAAGTGTCCATCAAAGGATGACTGTCCAAAATGTGGTCCATACAGACAGTAGACGAGTACGCAGCCTTGAGAAGGAGGGACATGTGACACCTGCCGCAATGCGGATGGGCCTGGAGGATGCGCGGTGAGCTAAGCCGGCCACAAAAGGACAGGTGCTTCATGAATCCACTTACGTGAGGTCCCGAGAGCACTCAGATTCACAGAGACAGAGAGTACAAGGGTGCTTGTCAGGGGCTGGAGAAGGGGGCTAGGGAGTTAGTGCTTAACGGGCTCAGAGCTTCAGTTTGGGAAGACGAGGAAGTTCTGGAGGTGATGGTGGCGATGGCTATACAACAGTGTATTGATAAATGTAATCAACATCACTAAAATGCACCCTTAAAAAATAGCTAAAGTGGCAAGTTCCACGTCACGCCTACCTCACCACGATGAAAAGGCTGCCTGAGTGCGGCGCTGAGCAGGGGACCCACCTGTAATCTTCCCTTGCCTGATCTTCTGCACCCTGTAGCGGATGGATGTCCCCACCAAGAGGTAGACGTCGTACGCCGGGTTCAGGAGGATGTTCTCCAATATCAGCAGCCTGACCTCCGCGGGGTGGACGTTCTAGCGTGAGGAAGAGAGGGAAGGGGAGGTGAGCCCGAGTGGGGGTCAGTGTGGGCAAGAGACAGAACCTCTAGGGCTCTTCAGTCTGTTCACTGAAGGCAGGGGAGGCTGAGAGCCCAGGGCAACACCTCGGGACGCCCCAGACCCCAGGGAGCCCTGTGGCGGAGGGGCAGGCGTGCAGAGGTCACTGCCAAAATACAGCGAGCATGGCACTTCAGAGTGTGCAGCCTGCAGGTCAGTCTCAAACAGTAAGAAGTGCACGGAAGAATGAGGCGCCAGGAGTGACGGCTACGGAGACAGAGGCGCGGGGGCTCCACGCGAGAGCCCCAGAGGCCGGGGAGGTGGGGCGCCCGCAGGCAAGCCTGAGGAGGAACAGCTGCGCTCTGACAAGCGCCCCCCGTTCAGGCCACCCCCGCCAGCCCACCCCTCATCCCCACCCAGACTCCCTCCTCGGGAAGCGTCCTGACAGACTGGACTCGGGGGCAGACCACCCGTACGGAGCCCGGGGCACCCCCAGGCGATCACACTCCATGGGGCCTGCACCGTCCACTGTCCTGGAGCTGTTCGTCACCCCGCGAGCTGGGGAAAACTGAGGGCAAACAAGGGGTCCTTGTCCACAGAAATGCAGACGTGTTCCCTGGAGAACGAGCGGCGGTCATCCCTGGATGCGGGCCAGTTCTGCACCTGTCTGTAGATCTCTTCGGATTTTCTACTGAACCAGCTCTGACATATTACAGGTGTCCTCACTGAATAGGAAGTTAAGGTTTCCATTCCAGATGATGACACAGGAAGACCCTGCGCTCACCACCTCCCAGGGAGACGCTGCGTCTACAGCTACACATGCAACAATTTCCTCTTAAAAAAACCCCAAAAAGCTAGCAGAGCAACCCCTTCACACGGGACAAACAGCAGGGAAACCACATCAAAGTGACGAGGATCCTGGGGCAGTCTCCATCATAAACTTCACCCCTCGGGACAGTCTCATCA
Source organism: Capreolus pygargus (assembly GCA_012922965.1). Lineage (NCBI taxonomy): Eukaryota > Metazoa > Chordata > Mammalia > Artiodactyla > Cervidae > Capreolus > Capreolus pygargus. Next base: position 6,730,962 of record SNSB01003526.1, on the reverse strand, counting down.
TAAACCTCATCCCTCGCAGAGACCACATGCACGGGGAACCCAAACCCGGGGCTTCTCCCTGAGGACGGAAGGGTTCATATGTCACATCAGGCCCCCCGCCTTTTAAGGCCAGCGCCTGAGAGATGAGCCCCCAAAACATCTGGTCTTAAAGACCAGGCAGTAGCCCCCGATCTCTGCAGCTAGAGGAAATCCCGAACAGCAGTGAGAGCCAGCACAGCCAGAAATCAACACACGCAGTTATGGGAAAAAAGACCAGAGGGGCCGTGGGGACTGGTGGACGTCCCTGAAGGGCCCGGCTGTGCAGAGACACCCGCCCGGGGCCCAGAGCAGGCGCAGCCCGTGGAAAGTGCCCAGGGAATTCTCTGATGGTCCCTCGGGTTAGGACGCAGCACTTTGCCTGTAGAGGGCATGGGTTCAATCCCTGGTTAGGGAACTAAGATCCCGCAAGCTGTTTGGTGGGAGCAAAATAGCAGAAAGGAAGGAAGGAAAGAAGAAGAAAGGAAGAAAGAGGATGCCCAGATGTGATGGGACAGAGACGCATCGCCCACTGAACTCATTCCCGCCAGCAGACCCTCGCTCGGCCATGCCCCGGAGCTCAGACCCGCCCCCCCGTGTCCCAGTTCTCATGTCTCCACGCAGCTTTGTAGCTGCCACCCAGGAAACACGCCAGATCACCGCATGCTGGGGGCTGATGTGGGGGAGCTGAGCTCCTGGGTCCCACAGGACTGTTACTGTTGGAGAGACCGTTCCTGGCAGGACCCCACCCCAGGGCACTGCACAGTCAGCAAGCAGATCGACACGCCCAGCCTTCCTGGGAAAGAGGCTGGTCAGCCTGCCCAGAGGGGCCCCCAGAGAGCTCTGGGGGAGCGGGGGTGGGGGCGGCACACACCAGCCTCAGTGGAGCCCACCTGGTTCTTACAGAAGGGGAGGAGCACCCACCTCCGGGGCCCTGACTTTGGCAGCTGCTACCAGACAACACGTCTCCACGCCCGGCTCTGGTGCCAGGCATGGACCCTCGGGTTCCACGGGACCAGAACCAGCCGAGAAAGTTCTTAACCAGCTACCACCCCCAGCGCACAGCAGGAGGCAGCACACCCCGGAGCTGATCTTTCTGGAAAGCAGCCAGCGGTGGGGGCCTTGGGGGCTCAAGGCCGGGGCCCAGGGTGAAGTGGAGGAACCGCCTTGGGAGTGCAGCGCTGGCGGTGCCGGCTCCCCGGCCTCCTGCTCCCAAGCACGGCTCACAGCAGACCCTGGTCCCTGCACGGCACCTCCTCTCCGCTACTAAATGCGCCAGGGGCCCGTGTGTCCAGATCCCACCCCGGAGCCCAGGGCCCGCCCGCACCCACCTTGTACACGGCCTCCTGGATGCGCGCCTTGAGCTTGGAGCTGCCCGTCTTCAGCCCGGACACCAGGACGGTGTCGCCCTGCTTGGCCGCCTTCTCCATCTCTGAGATGTACGAGGGGGGGATGTAGGTGGACTCCAGGAATGTCAGGATGCTGGAAAAGGGAAATGATCACAGAAATGACCCAGTGGGTGTTGCCTAGAAAACCGTCCCCAGAACGTCCTGCCTCAGAACTTCCAGCGTCCCCTGGAAACACCCGGGCCTTCAGGCCCTGGCCCGGCCCTTGGTCTGCACGGAGCCTGGGAACCTGCATTTCATAAACCTCCAGCTGTGACTGTGATCAAAGGTGGCACTGAAATTTGAGGACTGCCCACCTAGCTGAGGGCTTCCCGGGAGGCTCCCGTGGTAAAGAAACTTCCTGCAGTGCAGGAGACCCGGGTTTGACCCCTGGGTTGGGAAGATCCCCTGGAGGAGGAGATGGCACCCCCGCCCCCCCCCCACAGTGTTCTTGCCTGGAGAATCCCCGGGACAGAGGAGCCTGGTGGGCTACAGTCCATGGAGCTGCAAAGAGTTGGACTCGACTGAGCGACTTTCACTAAGTCAACTTTATGAAAAGCTTTGGTCTCACGGGCGTGAAAGGTAAGCCCCAGGCCCAGAGGCCCAGAGGCCCAGCCAGGGCTCCCCACTAGCCCGTCTCCTCTCCCTGGCCAGCTCCTGCATCTGGGAAATGGTTCAGTGATGACCCCTCAAGTGTCAGGAACAAGGGATCACATTGCATCCTACCCTAATCCTACGGTTAGGCTGTGGGAAGAATGGAGGGAGAGTTCAGGATGGGGTGGGACCCCCAGAGAGCAGGCTGGGGAGCAGGGCCAGCCTGAGTCTTTCCTGACAGCCTGAGAACTATAAATAAGCCCCCCATTCCACCCAAAGGAGAGCAGTCAGACATGTTCATTCTCCCCAAGATCTGCCGAGCACTGCGGTGATGCATTTCGTCGTTTCACGAGGTATTGCATGCTGAAATTTTTTTCTTTGCATACAGAAAAGCTTTGGTTCTTTTTTTATTTATCATTTTTTATTTTTTAGAGGATAATTACTTAACAACATTGTGATGGTTTTCGCCATACATCCAGATGAATCAGCAGTAGCTATACCTACGCCCCCTCCTTCATGAACCGCCCTCCTGTCTCCCTCCCCACCACACCCCTCTAGGTTGTCAAAGAACACCAGGTTTGGGTTCCCTGCATCTTACGTCATACTCCCAGTGCCTATGTATTAGACATATGGTAATGTGTGTGCTAATCACTTCAGTACTGTCGTATCTGTGACCCTCCGTGACTCTATGGACCGTAGCCCACCAGGCGCCTCTGTTCATGGGATTCTCCAGGCAAGAATACTGGAGGGGTTGTCATCTCCTTCTCAGGGGGTCTTCCCCACCCAGGGATGGAACCCATGTCTCTTACATCTCCTGCACTGGCAGGCGGGTTCTTTGCCTCTGGCGCCACCTGTGAAGCCAAAGAAACCTGGAGTGGATTGCTGTGTCCTTATCCAGGGCATCTTCCCGACCCAGGGATGGAACCCGGGTCTCCTGCACTGCCGGCAGATTCTTTCCTGCTGAGCCACCAGGCACATCTGTGCATGTTTCAGTGCTCTTCTCTCAAATCATCCCACCCTCCTCTTCTCCCGGTGCTCACAAGCCTGTCCTTTATCTTTGTCTCCTTTTCTGCCCTGCATCTTTCTAGATTCCACACACATGCGTCAATAGATGATGTTTGTCTTCCTCTTTCTGACTTACTTCACTCTGTATAGTAGGCTCTAGGTTCATCCATCTCATTAGAACTGACTCAAATGTGTTTCTTTCTGCAGCTGAGTAATATTCCCTTGTGTGTATGTCCCACAACTTCCTTATCCATTCCTCTGTCGACGGATGTCTAGGTTGCTTCTATGCCCCAGCTACTGTAAATAATCGCATGCTGAGTTGAATAAAAGTCCAGGACACTCTGGTTCCAGCACTCTTAGCACTCTTGGGTCAGCACTCGGCTCACGTCCAGTGCTTGGCAGCTCGGGGCGGCTGTCAAGGCAGGAAGCAGGGCTAGTGGAGGGGGGCAGGCAGCCAGAATTCCTGAACACCTAGTGTGTGCCGGGCCTGAGACGGGCTCTCATCCCGTCAACGTGCTCCCCACCCGGCACCCCTGGAGGTGGGCACGGCGACGCCTCCACCCGCTGGAGGACGCTGGCGCTCAGGTGTCACGGTCCTTGGCGACAGCCACAAGCAGGACACGACAGGGCCGGGACTGGGCGCCAGGCCTCTGTGGCCGCAGCCCGCACTCTGGGCTTCCAAGACAGTGGGGATGAGGCTGATGGCCCAGCCCCCAAAGAGCCCTGAGCCAGGAGGGCAGCTGGCTCACACGGCTGTCAGGGCGTGAGCGTGTCCGCTGTGGAAATGGCCGTGAGCTGAGCCCCAGCGCTTCCCGGAGCCCTGAGCTGGACTTCTGAAAGTGTAAGCAAGAGGTCAGGCTCATAACTCCCCATTAAAAATGTTATTAATTGCAAGGGGGTTGAAAGCAACTTCAGAGTGGGGCACCTGGCAGACACCACCCTCCCCGAGGGATGACAGAGAACAAAGTCAGTGCAGCTTTATGATAAGATGCAGTGAGAATGCGGCATCTCGCCTCCGGTGATGTCCCTGCAAAGATGCAGAGCTCTGGGTCTAATCAGAAGGAACGTCAGATAAACCCGGACTGGGGGAGTGAGTGAGTGAGTGACGTCGCTCAGTCGTGTCCGACTCTTTGCGACCCCGTGTTGACTGTAGCCCACCAGGCTCCTCCGTCCATGGGATTCTCCAGGCAAGAATACTGGAGTGGCTTACCATTTCCTTCTCCAGGAATGGGGAAAATTCTACAAAATATCTAGACTACAATCTTCACGAGTCTCACATCCCAAGAGTCAAAGAAGGACCAAGAGACTGGGCCAAGTCTCTAGGTTGACGGAGACAAGGAGAGACAGGACAACTTGGGGCGGGGGCCCTGGGCTGCGTGTTTTGCTACAAATGGGGTAAACTGGCAAAACTTAAACGAGGTCTGGTGATTGCAGGCATCAGTGTTAATTACCTAACTGTGATGACTGTCTCGTCGATACACAGGAAAATGTCCTAAGAGGTGGTAAATGCACGCTAAAATAATCGGGGGTCACAGCCACTAAACTGACTGCTTGCCCTCAAAAGGTTCGGGGAATCCACTTCCTGTATTGTACTTGCAACTTTTCTGTAGGCTGAAAATTGGTGCAAATCTTTAAAGAGTAAGTCTTCCTCCCTCCAAAATTGTATTCAATACAGCACAACGCAATGCAGCATTTTGTTGCTGTTTAGTCACTCAGCCGTGTCCAACTCTTTGCGACCCCACGGGCTGCAGCCCACCAGGCTCCTCGGGCCATGGGATTTCCGAGGCGAGACTAGTGGAGTGGGTTGCCATTTCCTCCTCCAGGGGAGCTTCCCGACCCGGGGATCGAACCCACGTCTATGCGTCTCCTGCGTTGGCAGGCGGGTTCTTTACCACTGAGCCACCTCCTATCGGGATATTAGCCCAGATTCCGGGAGCGCACCAGTGCCGGCCAGCAGAACCTTCCGCCGATGGAGACGCTCTGTCTGCCCTGTCCAGTGTGGGTGACACCAGCCACACAGCTAACGAGCACCTGATGGGGTCAGTGCATCGGGGACCGGAACCCCCCATCTTCCCTGGTGTAAGTGTGAATGGCCAGGGTGGGGCCAGTGGCCGCCACGCGGCACGGTGAGGATTCACACAGACCGGAACAGTTCAAGTCCAGCTCCAGCCCTTACCAATCTGAGGCGAGCGGACAGGGGAACACAGGCCACACGCTGTCGGAGGACTGGCCAAGTCAAGACGGGGAGCGAGTCCATCTCACAAGGCGTCCGTCTGTCTGCAGTACTGAGCCCCCGCCTCCTCCCCCGCCCGGCGCTGGGACAGGCAGCCTCCCGTGCCTGGAGGCTGTCACTGCTGGAGGGACCTTCCAGCTGGACCGTTACCCACTCACCCCACCCGGGGGCCCCTCCCCTCCCCGGCACCCCGTGACAGCTCCGGTCATCAGGATGAGCTTTCTCTGCCGCAGCTGGACAGCCCAGCGCCCTTGACAACGGCCCCCGGAACACACCCCGGGACAAGGCCCCTGCGTGGCTGTGCAAGCCAAACACTTTGACCAGCTCCAGGGCAGCCTGGGGACCGTCCTGGGCTCCTCACTGACGCGGGTGCTAACAGTGACAATGAGGGTGAGGCCCCCATCCCACCCTCCCTCCCGCCGCCCTTCAAAGGCAGGTGCCTCTTACCGGAGCGCGTTGTGGGTGTCTGAGTAGCCGTCCGCCTCCGTGTCCTTCACGATCGTCCAGTCAAAGACCAGCCCGGCCAGGGTGCTGAACGTGTTTCCTGCAGGAGCGGGGCAGGGTTGGGGGGAATGCACCAGAGTTAACCCCTCGGGGCCAAGGGGAGGGGTGGTGGACTCGGCACCACCCCCCACGGGGGAGGGGGCACCCTCTCCAGCCTCCCTTCTGGAGGGGAAACCGAGGCCTAAGGGATCAGGGTCACGTGACCGAGTGGGGCCCAGGTCTCCCAGGGACGCACTGTGTCCTTCCTGCTGCCTGTCCCGCCTGTGCACCCATCACCCCTCGAGTGGGTAAGCGCTTTACAGTCTAGACAGCAGCTCCTGAGACTGTGAGTCCAGCCCCCCACCCCCTCCCCGTTCTGGGAGAGGAACCCCGGCCATCTGGCTTCACCTGCCCATCCTATCTCCTCCCCGATGCCGAGACCCCGGGTCCCGGGTGGAGGACGTGGGCCACGCACAGCTGACCTCCGCTCTGAAGTCCTGACTGCCGTTGGCACGCCTTGGACCAGACATGAGAAAGCGGAGCCCAGCACGTGACTAGGCGACGCTTTCTGGAGGAGCTGGGCCCAGGCAGGGTCTGAAACCCTCGGAAAACACCTTCTCAGGGTAAGGGCAGTGCTCAGGAACAGGGTGGGAGATGAAAACGGGGCTCAGAGGCCTGACCTGCCCGGAGCCATGGTCGCCTTTTCCCCAGGTGACTTTGATCTTGCCTCTCCCCCCTGGTCCCCAAGATTTCAAACGAAGAAACACAACGTATACACCCAACTTCCAAGTCCACAGGTCCGAAGATCCCGTGGTCTGGGCCCTTCTTCCTGTAGAGACCCGCGGCTGCCCGGCCTCTCCGGCCGGCTTGCCACACTCCCCACCACACCCTGCTGCCTCTCCCGCTCCACCTCAATCATCTATGGATATTCCCCACCCGGCCAGCCCCCAAAACAAAGCCTCTGGGGCCTCAAAACCCTCTTTCTACGATGTGAAGACCAAGGCTATCAGAGTCGGACAGGCCTGAGAATCTGCCCCAGCCCACTTCTGAGGTCTAGGGCTGTTGAGGAGACAGTGCCCCCAGCGAGGGGCCTGAAGGGTGTCAGCCAGTTCACCACGGCCGTCTGAGGACAAGGAGATGGAGGCTGGGGGACGCTCCTAGGGTCTCTTAACCTGGAATTTGGCGACAGGAAGTCCCCGTCTTCATCCATTTCAGTGGCTACGCTTGAAGCTCTGGTTTTCAGCGTCAAAGTCCCTGCCCGCCTGCATGTTCAGATGTAAGGGAGGGATGACTGTGGGACCGTTCCTAGAGCAGAAAGCGTCCGTGGGCTTCCGGAAGCTTCGCCCACGTGGGGGCGGTGCACACGCAGGGTCAGCGCCTGGTTTGCAGGCCCTGGTCCGCTAGGGTCCTCATCCCAAAGGGAAGGCACCAGGAGGCAAGTCAGGCTTGGGGAGGTTGGAAGGAGGCAGAGACAGCCCCAGACACAGGGCCAGATGAAGGGGCGCTCCCCCGAAGGGCACAGATAGCCCAACATGAGTGCAGACTCTCAGAGGCACCCAGAGTCCCTGCCCTGCAACTCAGGTTACACACAGACATGCCAGCTACCGGGGTCCCCCCCACCAGCTGCTGAACCAACACGCTGCGTCCCCGCTGAGCAGGCCCTGGGGAAATGGGGTCAGCGTCTCTCCTTCCCGGCCCCCCGACCCCCAGGCTAAACCTCTGAAGCCTGTGCCCAGATGTGCTCGGAAGCCAGGTGAGGCCCGGGGAGAGGCTCACTCTAGCCAAAACGCAGCCGCTGGACCGGGTGGTCCTGGGACAGCAAAGGCCTTGGCTGTGCTCCACCCGACACCCAGCGGCGTGCACGCGCCAGCCCAGGGGGATGGAAGGCGGCCGTCGTTATGGGGCAAGGGCCACGAGGGAGAGGCCCGGCAGGACCCATAACACCAGGAGATGGGGCACAGGTGGCAGAGAACCCCGGGGGAGGGGAGGGGGCAGGGAAGCAGGATCGCAAGTCCCCGAGGCTCCACGTCCCAGCGGACCCCTCTCACCACACACAGTGCGAAAAGAAATGCGTTAAAATCTCAAGACGGCAGCAGTGAGGCGTTAAATCAAGCTCGGGGCCCTGTGTAAAGCTGGCCTTGATGTCTGGGAGACGGGATGAAGCCACAGGAGACAGCAAACGGTCTCAGTGCAACTTCTCAGAGGGGACAGTGAGCAAGGGTACCTCCCAGCAACAGAGGCTGCAGGACCCCACGGTCAGCAGGAGCTTGCAGGCTTGGGGGCTTGTCTGTTTCAAAAGTATGCACTAGCCCTACTGTGTGCCAAGTGCTCACAGTAACGAAGAAATGCCAGGACCCGGTCTCTGGAGCTGGCACCACCCCACCGCCCCCGGCCCTGGTCCCAGGAAGCAGCTCGGAAACAGTGAGCAAACACTAACAAACATTTGCTGGACCAAAGTCCAACGTCAGACAGGGAATGGAGTGATCCCAGCCCTGCCTGGAGGCAGAGGGAAAGTGCCTGCACCCCAAGGCCGGGCCGGGAAGCGCTGGGGGGTTTCACAGGGAAGGGACTCACCCCACCCGGGGAGCCCCCGAGGACAGGATGTCAGGGAGGCGGGGGTGTGGGGGCTGTGACCAGAGGGGCTGGGACTCTGAGAGCAGAGATCCAGAAGGGGGTGGGAGGTGCTCTGAGCAGAACCTGGGTGTCAGGACGGGAGTGGGGGCATCTGGGGGACCAGAGGTGCCCAGCGCTGCCCGGGCACCAGGTACATGCAGGCTGGGAAAGATCAGAAAATCGTGAACCCAAACAGGCACCCTGCAGAGGGCCTCAGGCCAGAAAAACAGACCCCAGACCCTGGCGCAGAACCCAGCGCCCAGAAAAAACTCAGCAGCAGGAGACGGCAGTGTGGCCTCTCCAATTTCAGTCTCAAGGATGAAACAGGGTCGCCGCCTGGCAGAGCCTTCACCTCTCGAGGCTCAAGCATCGCAGCTTCTAAGAAACTGTCCTGACCTGTGTGATCTCCACGCCCTGCCTCTGAGCCCGCTGGGGTTGCTCCCCCATCCTGTCCCGTCACACTTCCCTCCCCGTGTGATTACAGACAGCGTGTGCTGGGGTGCACATGAGGCCTGACCTACATGTGGACCCCCAGCCTGAGATGCCCCCCGAGCCCGGCTGCACCCCAGTATCTGGCGGGACTCTGGAGGCAGAACCCACTCCACTGACGCCTAGCAGGCTGAGTGCCCACTGCACGCCAGGCGGGGCGGGACCCTTCACGTCCGCTCACCAGGTCGGTCCTCACAATGAGCTGAGCATCTCTATGTCAGTCTCGCCGATCAGAGGGCAGTTCAGAAACGCTGGGCAGCTCACCAGATGAATGATCCAGAGAGGAAAGACAGCTGGGAGACACTCCAGAACAGGACTCTGACCCCAAAGGACATTTGGCGATGGCTGGGAGAGAGTCTGGGTTGTCACAGCTCGGGGGGTGCCCCTGGCATCCAGGGCAGAGACCAGGGACGTTGCTGACCAGCCTGCCATGCGTGTCCTGGGCAGCCCCCACCGCAAAGGCATATCTGCCCCAAATGTCAACCCCACAAGCCCAAGAAATGCTGATCTGGAAAAGTGTTTCTAAAAGCAGGGGCTAGAGCGATCAGGGGAGATTTCAAAGACAAGGTGAGACTTGACTTGGACTGCAAGTTTTAGAAGCTCCTTTGTTGAAAAGATGTCTTTGAGCCTGACCTACTTTCTTCAACAAAACCTCCACCTACAAATACTCCCTTTGTTCCCTGATGAAGAGGTCGGGCTACAGCCGGGGCAGCCTGCCACCCAGCAAAACAGACGTTGTGAGAAGAATCTCAGCCCAGAACAAGTCAACGCTCCATTACAAACGGAAAGATGGTGCATGGGGCTGCAGCACAGATGCACCACCCACAACACACACACACACACACACACACACACACACACACACACGCGTGCACACACACATACTCAGTCTGCACTCCGGACCAGGAAGCCAAGCCCAGCCCTTAAGGCCCCTGCTGGTCATGGCACTGACCCTGCCAGCCGCTCTCAGCTCCCACCGCTGCCCAGATGATGCTGTTGGCTTCCCAAAGACACGCTGTACCCCCGGGGTCCCTCCAGGCACAGGGCCAGTCCCTGTGGAGTTGTGGCCGCGGCCTTGCTGCCCCCGGAGACCTGGTGTCCATTCAGAGGCGATCCCGACCTGCAGCGCGTCACCCTTCTGGCCAGAGCAGCCCCCCCAGGGGGGGAGCGGGCCACGAGCAAGGGGAGGGCGGACAGCCTGGGGGCCTCACCTTCCGAGTCCAGGGCCTGGATCTTCAGCTCCAGCGGGGCGTCCTCCAGGTAGAGCTCGCGGGTGGTGGAGACGATCTGAATGCCGTGGATGAGGTCCACGATGGCATCGCAACGCAGGACCTGGCCGGTGGCTGCAGGGAGGAGGGCACGTCAGCCGGTGGGGGGCCCACACCCCCTCCAGCACCTCGCAGGGTGGGCAGTCTCAGGCTTTGGCAAAGACTGGGGGTGCCCAACGGCCCCCCAAAAACAGGGCTGGAAGAACCAAGTCACCCTTTGGAGCCTCACTGGGCCTGAGAGTCAGCCCAGACATCCAGGGAGTAAGGGCTCTGCGGGCACGCTGGTTGTCTGTCTTGCACTTTTCCACCCTGGACACCAGCATTTAAAGCTGCGGCAAGGGGCTTCCCCGGCGGCTCAGTGGTCAAGAATCCGCCTGCCAATGCAGGAGACACGAGCTCAATCCCTGGTCTGGGAAGATCCCACGTGCCACAGCTGAGCAGCCCAGGAGCCCCGCTCCCCCGTGGAGAAGCCACTGCACTGAGACGCTGGGAGCACAGCAGCCAGAGGAAAGGCCCGCGCCGCCACCGAGGTCCAGCACGGCCCAGAGTGAACGCGCAAACACACGATCTTCTAACGCTGTGGCAAAACAGCTCCTAGACTTCTGGTTTTGCTCAGGCTGTGACCCCTGAGCTCCCCTACAAGGGCTCTGGTATGACGAGTTGGCACCCTGGGCGCCTGTCCCTGCCCTGAGATGAGGAACTACACCCAGAGCTTGTGCATTGCATGTGTTTACACTGTTTCTGTGCAACACTGTCAACTACGTGCTAAGTCGCTTCAGTCGTGTCCGACTCTTTGCGACCCCATGGACTGTCGCCCACCAGGCTCCTCTGTCCATGGGATTCTCCAGGCAAGAACACTGGCATGGGTTTGCCATGTCCTTCTCACTCAAGTATGAAAGAGTGTGTGCACATCCACATAGACTTTTTACTTGCTCCATCAATAAGATACATTACCTGGAGAATCCTCTAGGGTAAAAAAATAACAGCTTGTGATAAAAAATCATTCCGACTGTTCTCCAGGCATCATATAAAACTACTTGTACACGCTTAACTTTCTGAAAAAGTCATTCAGCCTCATTATCAAAAGTCTTAAAAATATTTACACAGGCTGTGACCCAGTAAAGCTGGGACTCTATCCTTGGCGGGAAATAACCTGGAAGAACCCAAAACTGTTCTTTTGTGTAACATGATTTTCTTATATAACACTGAAACAGACGTCGGAAAACAATCTGAATATCCAGTATGGGGAATGGTAGTTACTCAGCCATTAAAAATAATCCTACAATAAAACAGGAAATTTTTCATGCCATCTTAGGTGGGGGGAAGCACAATGGAAAATCATTGTTTTCTGAGCACTCTGTGCGACCCCATGGACTCTAGCCCGCCAGGCTCCTCCGTCCATGGGACTCTCCGGGCCAGAATCCTGGAGGGGGTTGCCATTTCCTGCTCCAGGGGACCTTCCCGACCCGGGGATGGAACTCACGCCTCCTGCAGTGGAGGGCAGGTTCCTTACCACTGGTGCCACCTGGGAAGCCCCTTATGACCACAATACGGTAAATTAGACGTGGGGAAGCGAACGTTGCACAAATCTCTTCATTTTGAATCAACGTCCATTAAGGGTTATTTTGGTAACAAATAACCACTTAGAAACGGAAGCCCCCCTCCATGGTAGGGAAAGCGGAACACGGCGCTGGCGGGAGGGACCGGGCCGGGCGCTGCTTGCTCGGTGACCCTCCCACCCACTCAGCAGGCGTCCTGCGACCCAACAAGAGAAGAGAAAGTGAGCCCAACCACGGGCTCTGCACCCCCAGTGGCCCGAGGTCTCAGTGGGGTGTCCCCACCTCCCCCATCCCCGCCAGGGCCTCACGGGGCCCGGAAGCCCTTACTGATGTCCTCTGCGAAGATGATGCTGGTCAGGCGAGCGGGCTGGGACAGGCGGGCCTGCACCACCGCCCTCCGGGAGCACTGCTGCTCGTCCAGGCCCAGCGGTTCGATACTGGCCACCTCCGGCCGGGTCGACGACCTGCAGCAGAGAGATGAGAGCGCGCTCCCTGGAGCCGCTGCAGAGGCAGGGCTGCGACCCGAAGCTGCCCCAGACTCACAGCTCCGCCAGCTTCAGCCAGCTTCAGACTCAGGGCGAGCTGGGCGGGAGCCCCTCTGCTGGGAACAGGCTCCGCCCACCCCAGCTCACGGCACAGGAGCCGGGACACTTGGAAACACCCCTACTTTCAGCAGTCCTGGCAGGATAATTCCCTGCAACTGGAAATAACTATCAGTGGGGAAAGCGCCTACCGTCCCCAGGGAGGGGGACAGGCCAGGTGCCCGCTGATCTCGAGGCTGGGCCGGGCTCACGGCAGCTTCCCATACGGTCACGTCCGTCCCCGACAAGCTCTGCAAACCCAGAGCCCGCCAGTGGGAACCATGAGACCAGGCACAGCAGCCCAGCACACTCAGGGCCAAGGTTACGTGAAGGCGGGCAGAAGGGCAGGGAAACGTTCAAACTGACGGATCTGCAGAATCCGTGACTTCCCACGGAGACTTGGGCCTTGGAGTAACCGGCCGAAGGGACAGCGTGACGAGCAGGCACCCGGGGTTAGCGTGAGGCTTCTCATCTGAGACCTGGGGTAACAGCAGCTTCCAGGGGAGTGAGATGTGGAGAGTGGGAAGGAGCAGACTGGACACTGCAGTGCCGGTGAGCACGGGCCACTCGCGAGGTCGAGGAGGTCGCTGCTGAGGTCGAGGTGCTGAGGTCGAGGAGATGGGGTGCTGAGCTCAGGGACACGGGGTGCAGAGGGCAAGCAGGCATTGGAGGCCACAGGAAGGAGCTAAGATTTACTCTGAGGATGATGACCAGCCCCTGGGCCATCCTGAGCAGGTGAACGTTCTAGTCTGATTCCCACTTTTCAGAGCAGCCAGGGCTGCCCTCGGAGCGCTCCCGGCGGGGAGGCCCCAGGGAAGGGCACCCGTGGTCCCCAGCAGGGAGTGGGCACTCCCGAGTCAAGGCTGCCGCCCCCGCCCTGGGCTTTCACTGCCTGGAGCCTCAGTGTCCTGGGTTACTCAGAAGGAAACTTGTACAGTCTACTGTGAAAAGGCAATGGCGTGAAATACACGCAACAGACATCTCAAGTCGATGCAAGTCTCTCCAAGCTCAGCTCGGATGCTCGGACAGCATGAACACCCAGCACACAGCGGGATGCAGCAACGCCCCTACTCTGAGAATGAAACGCAGCGGGGCTGAGGGAAACGAACGTCTCAGTCCCCAGGGAAATGCATCTGTGGTGCCCGCACTAAGAGACGTCCCCTGAGAAGAGTGCGTTTCAGAGACCAACGGAGACAGAACAGATCGAGCCCAGACAGGGAGGAGTGAGCAGGCCCTGGGTGCAGCCTCGCCCCACACCACAGAATGCAGAGGCTCTGCTGTTCCAAGATGATTTCCAAGGGCATCAGACCTACCCACACGTACATACAGACACACAAAACTGATGTGGAAATTAACACAACATTGTACATCAACTACACTTCACTTTGGAAAAAAAAAACCTGACGTGGAAACAAGAACAGAAAACACACATAGATCAGATCTGAGAGACCAAGGAGACAAATATGATGGAGGGCCCAGGCTTGGATCGGGGGGCAAAGAAGGAAGCTCAGTGGGTACCCTGATGCAACCCAAGCCACCTAGAGTTTAGTTAACTCAAGTACCAGTGCTACTGTTTCCCTTTTCTCAACATTCCTGGTCTTGAAGGATGGTAACTGTCAGGGAAGCTGGGTGAAGGTACAGAGGAACTCTCTGTATTATCTTTGCAACTGTCCTGTAAATCTAAAATTGTTTCAAATTTCTAAAAAAATTTCAGTGACAAGGGGAGTAAGGGATGAATAGGCTGAGCACAGAGAATTTTTAGGACAGTAAAACCATTCTGTATGATACTCTAATGATGCAGGTCAGGACACATTTGGCTGGCTACAATGAATCAATGCCAACTGTGAACAGTAACATATCACACAGACTTTTGTTATAATAAGGTGTCCATGTAGGCACAGCTTCCCAAGTGATGCTAGCGGTAAAGAATCCGCCTGCAGTGCAAGAGACCTGGGTTTGATCCCTGGGTCGGGAAGGTCCCCTGGAGGAGGGCATGGATACCCACTCCAGTATCTTGCCTGGGAAATTCCATGGGCAGTGGAGCCTGGTGGGCTGCAGTTCATGGGGTCGTAAAGAGTCAGTCAGGAGTGAGCATGCGCGCGCTCACACACACACACACACACACACACACACACGTGCAGGTTCATCAATCGAAACAAATGCACCATCTGGTGGGGGATACTGATGGTGGTAGATGCTGTGGGGGGAGGGGTATATATAGGAAACTGCTGTAACTTGGGCTCAGTTTTTTTAATAAACCTAAAACTGTTCTTTTTAAGAGTCTGTTTAAAAAAAATAAGACAGTTCATCGTTTTCTGCTTTTAACTTTGAGAAACAATGTGGTGTACCTTGCTCGACGGCCCCTGGGACCCAGGAATCTAGGCTATAAATCCCTCCCCAACCCCAAATCTCAGGCTCCTCAAGAACAGGGATGACAAGCTCTTTTCTCACTCCCTCAGGGCAGTGAATTAATCTCACTCTCCCAGTAAAGAAATCAATGCATACAGGAGGAGACTGCCCTCATTTAAGTCCGAGAAGCCTGAAGTCCTCCTCCCAGGCCCAGGCCCTCCATGGGTGGCCCCTGAGACGCCTGCAGCCCCCAAGACTGGCCGGGAGCACCCCACCCCTCATCCAGGCCTCCAGGGCTGCGGGGCTCTGCTCGGTACATGGACAGCCAGAAGCTGCCCTGTCCAATAGAAATACACAGCAAATCGCGTTTACAATGTCTTTGTTGCCTTATTAAAAAGCAATAGGTAGGGACTTCCCTGGTGGCCCAGTGGTTAAGACTCTGCACTTCCACTGCAGGGGGTGAGAGTTTGATCACTGGTTGATCTTAATTTTAATGACACGTATTATTTCACCCCAAACATCCCAATCATCCTTATGACCCGGGGCCCCTGCATTCCAGACACAGTGAGTGGCCCCAGGGCAGGCCATCAGGGGGAGGAGCCCTGGGGATGGCGTCCAATCCCAGCCTGGGCTGAGTGCTCCCAGCAGCTCTTAAAGGAGCCCCTCCTCTTCACACTCAGGGTGGGTACAAGGGCAGTAAGTGCAGCCTTGAGATAACACAGAGCAGCCAGTGCAACTGGCCGCAACCCCCCCATCCAGGACTGCAGCAGGGTCCAGCCAGCAGACGGGGCTCCGCATAGGGGAGCTCGGGGCACGGGGTCCAGCCAGCAGACGGGGGTCCGCATAGGGGGGCTCAGGGCACGGGGTCCAGCCAGCAGACGGGGGTCCGCAGAGGGGGGCTCAGGGCACGGGGTCCAGCCAGCAGACAGGGGTCCGCACAGGGGGGCTCAGGGCACAGCGTCCAGCCAGGAGGCGGGGGTCCGCATAGGGGGGCTCGGGGCACAGGAGCCTCGGCCCACCCTCACAGGGAGCAGGGAGGCTGGAAGCGCACCCCCCCCCACCGCCCCCTCACTCTGTGCTGGGGCCCCACATCTGAAGCTGACAGGCTCTTCCCAACCTCTTAGGGTTTAAGACGGGCTGGAGGGGTGTTTCTGTCCCCCGCAGAGGGTTATTCCCCGTTACCTTGGAGGACGCTTGGAGGCCCCTGTGCTCCGGCTGTGCCTTTAAGAGCAGAGAGCCCAGCAGGGGCCTGGTGTCGGGTGTCCCTGCCCCAGTGTGAGTCAGTGGAAAAAGCACTTTGGAAGGTGCTGTCAGGGATTCGAAAGGGAAAGGGACCCCTGGAACCCAGATTCGGAGTGAGGACTGTGTGGGGCTGAAAACCAGGAGGGCAGCAAGGGGGCTGCAGCTCTGCCCATAACGTCTCCTTACCGGAAAAAAGCCAAGCTGTAGACACACACACAAACTGTTAACAATGCCTAATTCTGAGCCTAGGAATACGGTGTGCACTGTGTCATTCTCTGTTCTTTTCTGGATTATCCTAACTTCTAAATAACAGTACTTCCCCACCAACGTTAGATGTAATTTAAGGAGGTGCTATGCCCTCATTTTACAGAGGAGTGAAGGGTTGAAGTGTTAATGGCTCAGTCGTGACCCTTTGCGACCCCATGGACTGTAGCCCGCCAGGCTCCTCTGTCCATGGGATTCTCCAGGCAAGAATCCTCGAGGGGGTTGCCATTTCCTCCTCCAGTGGTCCAACCCAGGTCTCCCACATTGCAGGTGGATTCTTTACATCTGAGCCTCCACAACCCCCGGAGTGAACTGAGGCTTAAACGGAAGAGGGGCCGGTTTAGGGCCTCTCCGAGGGCCAAGGTCAGGACACAGGGGTCCAGTCCAAACGTGGATGTTTCCTGCCGTTCGAATCATGTCTCAGTCCCTCAGAAGTGCTGCGTCTGCATCTCAGAGCTCTGGGTCAGCCCAAGAGCTGCCCACAGAGGAGGCTGGCTCCCTCCTGGGCTGGGAAGGGAAGAGCTGACCATGTGTGCGCAGTTCTGGAAAGCTTCAGCCTCCGGGACCTGGCAAGAGAAGAATCAGCTCCTCCACGGGGGGAGGACGGGTCATCCCTCACAGACACGACGGCTAATCGCCCTGCAGCCCGAGCCAGGCAGAGAGAGTGGAGATAAGAGGCGAGGACAGGCAGGAGCCCTTTGCGTGCGGCAAATGCAGAGATATCCAGACACGGCTCTTTCAAAAAACAGAGGTGTGCTGGGGGCGTGCGGTGACTCATCTGATGTGTCGGTGTGGCTGGGACATGAGGTGCCCAGCTACTGGGCCAGACATTGTTCTGGGTGTGTCTGAGGGTGTTTGGGGATGAGGTGAGCACTTAAACCAGTAGCCCAGTAAAAGAAATTACCCTCCCCGGCGTGGGTGGGCCTCAGCCACTGAGCTGAGGCCTGACCAGAACAAAAAGCCCGCACTCGTCTATGTCAAGTCACTCAGTCGTGTCCAGCTCTCTGTGACTGTAGCCCACCAGGCTCCTCCGTCATGAGATTCTCCAGGCAAGAGTGCTGGAGTGGGTTGCCGTGCCCTCCTCAAGGGGATCTTCCCAACCCAGTGATTGAACCCACGTCTCTACGTCTCCTGCTTTGGCAGGTGGAGTCTTTACCACCAGCGCCCTCTGGGAAGCCACATATTTATCTCCTATTAATTTTGGGTCTCTGGAGAACCTGACCAATATAGGGAGGGCACAGAAGATAATGAAAGGGATTGTCTACCCTGTGTTAAGCCCAGAGCTAAATCCTTCGATCCTTCAGATTACTTAACCCTCCAGCAGACATGTGCGGATAAAGCCAAACTGAGATTCAGAGAGGTTGACTAATTTCCCCAAAGCCACACAGCCATGAGTGGCAGGGCCGGTGTTTATAGCTGTGTCTGTGTGACCCCAGATCAGACAGTCCTCACATTACCCGAGTGCTTTCCCCAGAAACACACAGTGCCATAGAACAGCGAGGCACAGATGAACTGTTCTTAGATTGAGTCTTTATGTCTTTTAATTAGCACACATTCATCTTTACTGTTTCAGGAAAAACAAATGTATCTAATGTATGAGCTCCTAGATGTTAACGCCGAGGAGCATCTCCGATGTTCACAACGGTAGTCATTTTGAAGGAAACAGGAAGTTCTAGTACAGGCAGGACACTAAAGAGGCAACCTGCAACAGTGGCGGGGTGGCTGCAGTTTTGGGGAGGAAATGCCAGCGTGCATTCCTGGGGCAGCTGTGAGGGGTGGGGTCTGTCCATCAGCCTCCGTCTCCAGGGTATCTAAGACAAGGACCGAGCGAGTGGCCTCCACAAGGCTGGCGGGAGCGCTAACAACCAGACTGTGCCCACGCTGATTGGGGAGGACCCAGGCAAGGAATGCAGGGAAAGAGGGAAAGACAGCACGTGGGCCGCAGCAGCTTCCCCGGCCTGACCCTTGCAGGCTCAGAGACGGCTGGGCACTCGACAGAGAAGACAGGGTCCGCGTGGGGCGGAAGGCTGAGATGCCCATGCGGGAACTGGCCCCAACAGCCAGGTCATTTGGATACAGCCTCGTGCTTGCCAAAGAAGCAGGTTCAGGCTCGATGGCTTTTCTGCACAAGAGCCTTCCTCTGCCCCCAGTTTTTCTTTTTGCTGTTTTAATCATTCTAAAATTTCTGTTTATTTTATGTTGGCTGCGCTGGTCCTCTGTGGCAGGGTGCGGGCTTTTCCCTAGCTGCCGCCCACAGACTTAGCTGACCCGTGGCACGCAGCATCTTAGTTCTTTAACCAGGTAATCAAACCCACGGCCCCTGCATTGGAAGGCGGATTCTTAACCAGTGGGCCACCAGCGAAGGCCCTGCCCCCAGTTTAAATGACCTGACGCCACTGCTCAGAAAGGGTGACAGCCGCTTCAACCTGCCCACCTGTTGCTCCGTGCGTCTCAGCCGGCGATCAGCAGGCCTGCCCACCCTCCCTGCTCACCCACTCGCCCCAAGGCCCGCAGGAGGAGCCGGAAGGCCCTCCCCAGGCCCCAGGCACAGGCAGTGCTGGCAAGATGGCCCTGTCCTCTGCTGAGAAGGTGACGGCCCAGGACAGCAGGGCGCTGACACACACCAGTGTGTGACCTTGAACAATCAACTCGACCTCTCTGGGCCTCAGTTTCTGCATCGGTACAATGGGAGGAAAAATGATACCTGCTGCAAAGGGTTGGGGTGGGTTAGATAGGATGACAGACATCTTATCACAGGGCCTCGCACATAGAAAGCTCTCAAACTCAGGAACCAGGAGCAGGTGTCCAAATGAAGGGCTTGCGGCCCTGAGGCGTTTGGTGAGATTCCAACCACAAGAACTTTTGATTTTTAAAGGAAGGAAGAGAACAGGGGTCCTTCTAGATTGTGATCACTGATGCCGGACCTGCCCATCGGCTTCCCGGAGTGAAGCCTGACCCTGAGCCTGGCTGGCAGGGCCCTGCTCCCCCTCAGACTCCCTCGGAGACCGAGTATGAAGACAGAGTCCACGGCATGCTCTTTTCTTGTCCCTGTTGCACGCAGGTAAGACCCTGGTGCCAGTTTTTGCAGATGCCCTTTAACAGGTCTACAGGCTTCCCTGGTGGCTCAGATGGTAAAGAATCTGACTGCACTGCAGGAGACCCAAGTTCAATCTCTGGGCCGGGAAGATCCCCTGGAGAAGGGAATGGCAACTCACTCCAGTATTCTTGCCTGGACAGTTCTAAGGAGAGAGGAGCCTGGTGGGCTACAGTCCACGGGGTCGCAAAGATTTGGACACAACTGAGAAACTAACACCTTCATTTCACTTTGTCATGGATTCTCTTCTGCTCCAAATTTGCCGCACGTTCTATCGTAAGTGACTCTTGAATGCTCTGCACATATTGAGACCTTATATGACTTTTCTTCTTCATTTGGTTGATAGAAGAATTGTTTTTTGTTGGTCAAGCAATTACACTGATTGATTAGCATTAAACCAACCTTGCGTTCTTGGGAACTGCCCCAGTTGCTCACAATACATTACCCTTTTTACATTTCTCTGGCTTTGATTTGCTATTTTGTTCAGGAATCTTGAACTCTGGGTCTGTGAATTTCTTTTTCTTGTAATATTTGTGCCTGGTTTGCAATCAATGTAATGTTGGCCTCATAAAAATAAGCTGGGAAATGACTGTTCTTTCTCTCTTTCCTGAAGGAGTTTATAAAGGATTTGTACTATTTCCTCTTAAATGTTTCAAAGAATTTACAAGTGAGGCAACATGGGCTTGCAGTTTTCTTTATGAGAAGATCTGTGACTATAAACTTAATTTTACCAAATGTCCTAAGTGGACTGGAAGGTAGCAAGGTGTTCTGAGAACCCTCCCCACGTCCTGCTTGGAAGGTGGGGTGGGGCACCCCACAGTAGGGAGAGCCTGGGATGCAGGGCTGGTGGCCTGTGCGGTGTTGCTTCCTTTCCTCTAGAATACTCACCCACATTCCAGCAAGACAACCACCCCCCCAGATCACAGCCACTCTCGTCAAGGGCCCCAGCGGAGCAAACCTGGGATGTACATACCGTCCCCGCCCCCGACAGAAACACACAGAGATGGGTAAGTGTGCGTGCGTGGGTGCCATTCCTGCAGGGGATCCGTGGTGGGTTTTGGCTGCCCAGCCTCCGCCCCCTCCTCAGTAACAGCACCCAGCTTTTCTAGGGGCACCGCTCTTCTCCACCCTCAGACCATGAGCTCCTGGGACACTGGGAGGCCTGGTCAGTCAGCAGTGTGAGCCCCGGGCTGGCGGGGTCCAGACCCAGGGTGTGCCCCACCAGCCCTGATGGGCTTTGCAGGCCTGGAACTGCTGCCTAATTACCCTAGGGAGCCCCAGGCAGAAGTCCAGACCTAGGACCTGAGACCAGGCTCTGCTCACCTCACCGAGCCCTGCGTGCAGCCTGAAACAAACTCTGCCAAAAGAGAGCTTATTTAAACTTTACACAACTTCAATTTACTTAAACTTTATTTAAACTACTGTGGTTTGAGTTTCCTGTCACATGCAGGCAACTCAGGAGAGTCTAGCCAAGTGAAACCCCCTGATTGAATTATTCAAGACATGTCATCTCATTTCATTCAAACTACTGGCACTATATTTAAAAAAAAAAAAAAAATACAAATGTCATTTATTATGTGCTTATTATGTGTCAGGCACAGAACGAAACACAGCACAAATATTTTATGTGCCCCCCAACAATCCTACTGAAACTCCCATATGACACCCACAGAAACAACAGCATGGGTGGGAAGTAACTTGCTCAAGGACACATTCCTAGACACACCTCAGTGACGCTGGCCTCTAGACCCCTGGCCGGGACCCCTCCCTCCCCTCTTGTGATAAATGCACCCAGATTGCTCAAAACAGAGCCAGCTGACCCCCTCTACCTGCAGCCGCCCACAGGAGCGTCCAGGCCGACAGACCTCAGTGAAAAACGACTCCACATCCTCAGTTGCCCCAACCCCACTTACAACCTTAATACTGCTTCTCAGCGTGCCGCCCACGTTCCGAAAACCCTACTGAAGGACCTGGGTAAGACAGCCATTGATGAGAAGGCCTGGCACATTTCCTGGGCATCCCAGGACTGAAGAGTCTGTGACTTGTCTTTTGTTTTTTTAAGGGGATTTTTGTTTGTTTTTTCCAGTTTTTATTGAATTTGTTACAACATTACTTCTGTTATATGTTTTGGGGCTTCTTTGCCCACAGGCATGTGGGATGCTAGCTCCCTGACGGGGACCAAACCCACACCCCTGCACTGGAAAGCAAGGTCTTAACCACTGGACCGCCGGGGGAGCCTGTGACCTGGCTCTGAACTTGGCTCTGTGAGGCTCCCTGTTTGTGCAGTGGGCAGTCGCTCTGGAGGCGTTTTGTTTCCAGGGTTGAGTGGGGAGCAACACGCAAAACAGGCAAAGGAATCAGCAGAGAAACTGGTCCTGCTCTTTGGCTGCCTCTGCCAGCCCCACCTGCAGTATTCAAGCCCCTGCCTCTGGACCTGGGTGTCTGGCCACCCACCCACCGAGGCGGCTGCCTGGACACTTGCACCTTCCCCGGTTCCCAGCCCCTCTCTTTCTATTTCCAGTTACATCCAAGTTACCCTTGCATCATTTTCCTACTTTATAAAAAAAAAAAATTTGATTCTTCTTTCTTGAAAAGGTACTTTAAAAAGTCTTAAAGCGCCACGCCCTTTAGGCCACGCCCTGAGGCATGTGGGCTCTTGGCTCCCCAACCAGGGATCTAACTGTAGCCTACACTCTGCAATGAAACTGCAAGTCTTAACCGCTGGACCACCGGGGAAGCCCAGAAAAAGTATTTAAAGAGGAAACTGTCTATCACTGGTATAGACAGAAAGCCCATATCATTTGCCATCCATCTGAAGTTAACCATAAAAACAGACATGAGTCACAACAACGTTGCTACTTCCAGGGATGGGGGTGAAGAAGAAAACAGGCTGATATCACAGGGGGTTAAGGAGACTAGAATCTGGATGTTGGGGCTGGAGCCCGGGAGGAGGGTTAATGGACGGGGACTGAGTCTCAGTTTGGGAAGACGAAAAAGTTCTGGAGATGATGGCGGAGATGGCCCCACAGCAACGTGAATGTACTTGATCTCACTGATCTGGACACGAAGATGGTCACTTTAATGATGTGTGCATTTTACCAATTTTTTGTTTAAAAGAAAAAATAGAAACATGTTGGCACCAGAAATGAAAATTATCTCCAGAGTGTCTAACCGGACACGGGAACCCAAGGACAGGGAGGTCAGGAGTGGAAAAAGCAGAAGTGATGGTTGTGCAAAGAAGAGGTGGGTGGGGGCAGAGGAAGACACAGCCCCCCTCCACCCACCAGCTAACCATCCCCCCACCACACTCACACTCACACTCACACTCACACACTCACGAGCCAGAGCCGACAGGGCGGAAGTCACCTCCGACGTCACCACGAGAGCAGAGGGGGGTGAGGGTCAGGGACAGGCAAGGGAAGCGGGAAGGAAACCACCCGGGAAGCAGGTCCACTCGGTAAACACACTCCGTCACCTCCTTCTGTGGGTCTGCGAGGTGGGACCCGAGCACCCAGGGGGGATCCAGGACCCTGGGCGGGGTGGTGGGGGGCACAGCCAGGCCCCGGTCACCAGCCCAGCAACACACTCCAGTACTCTTGCCTGGGAAATCCCATGGACAGAGGAGCCTGGTGGGCTACAGTCCATGCAGTCATAAACAGCTGGACACAACTCTCCGACTGAGCATGCACCCAAGCAGTAACATGAAATATCAAAAAAGAATCAGGAACTCGTCACAAAACCAGCAGTGCTGGTGTGACGGGAGGGGTCAGTCAGGTCTGGCCAACTAGTCAGAGGCTGCAAATCCCCAAAGAGGGTGGGTCAGCAGGCGCCGCTCCCTGTCCCCGTGCCCGTCCGCGGGCTCTCGCTCGACGGAGACCATCACTCAGCCCCCAGAGCACCTCCCTCCTGAGGCTCGCGCTGACATGGGAACAGTTTAGACCTGATGCTCTCTATAGTTTTTAAAATTGCCTGAGTATTTGATGCTATAAAATCAAGAAACAGGAAAAGTAAACTTGAAGCCCCTGGCGCAGATAGGCAATGATCCAGTAAACCGGGAGCCAGGCCGAAAATCCAAAGATGAGCAAAAACTCCCCCAGGGTCCGGGGGGGTCACATCCTCTGTCACCACCTCACAGACTTCACAGTGACCTCCATGGGCAAAGAAGGAGGCGGATAGAAAGCTTGCCTGCACACCCACTCTTAAGAGTTCCCGAAGAGACTCTTCAAAGACTAAAACAACACCTGACTGAACTAGGAAGAGCGGACTGAAAAGAAACATTTCCAGAAGACTTCCCTGTGGCGTTAAGGGAGAAGTCACAGCACCAAACACCTCTGAGACACTTAAGCAGTCACACATTTGCAATAAAAACTATGGATCAGATTCAAAACAAGTTATAAGGTACTTAGCACTCCCTGATGCATCAGAGATTAGAATGGTTTTTTTCCCCCTTCCTCCTAAGAAGCTAGATAAGTAAATTAAAATCCATTAGTTTTTCAAAGAAAAAAGCATTTGGGGAAAAAAAAAAAAACAGTTGTTACTTCAAAAACAAAAAACACAGCTCTAGAATCTCAGGAAGTAGCACACAAGGACACCCAAGGGGATTCATTTGAAGCCAGCTGTTCCTAACAGTCGGCTTCCTTTTCCTTGGCCCCAAATCAAGGGAAGAGACAACTTCAGCAAGAGAATGAGCACAGTCTCAGGCAAAGTCTGGACTGACAGCTGATCCCCCGACACCAGTCAGGGCCCTGGACAGGATGTAGAAAAGTTAGATCGAAGATCAGCCTCTGATACCAAGCCAGAAATACGACCCACCAAGTGCAGAGGCACTAGCCCGAAAATGCATTTGGCTAACCTGGACTGTCATTTCAGGAGGGGACCTTCAGAAAACAATAGGTACTAGTAGCGCATGCACGGGGCTCAGTGGGTAAAGAATCTGCCTGCAATGCAGGAGATGCAAGAGGTGCTGGTGCAAGCCCTGGGTTGGGAAGATCCCCTGGAAGAGGGTTTGGCAACCCACTTGAGCATTGTGGCCTGGAGAATGCCATGGACAGAGGAGCCTGGTGCACTTCAGTCAGTCCATGGGGTTGCAAAGAGTCAGAGACGACTGAAGTGACTCAGGAGAAAGCAGTCAGAGGACCAGCACCACGGTCTCTGGATGTGCATGGACAACTGTCCGCACAGACTTAACACACGCTGGACTCTGCAGTGTGATCACACCTGATACACTGTCTAGCCTGGAAACAAGCAACGGAAGGAAGGAGCAAGGGTGTAGCATGTGGGCGGCACCCTCCCTTTCATCTCCGGCAAGGTGGCCCGGAGGTGTGGTAGGGCCTCGGCCACACCCAGCACTCAGCACCCTGCGAGGAATGAAGCTGCTGTGAGTGGAGGCCCCTTCAGGCCGCCTCCCTCTTCTCCTTCTTCTCCCTTGCTGAGGGATGCAGCGGCTGGACCACATCACCCAGCCACGTTGGGGTGAGGCGTACCCCTAGTCTCATTAGCTCCTGGGGTTCCCAGATCACACTCCCCACAAGGTGCAGAATTCCTGAGCCCCCAGCAAGCTAGGAATCCAGGCCAACCCTGCTCTGTGGGCAACCTGGGGTAAATCACCAACCATTCTTTTGCATCTTTCATATATAACGTAGGTGTAAGTGTTAAGTCGCTCAGTCCTGTCTGACTCTTTGAGACCCCATGGACTGTAGCCCACCAGGCTCCTCAATCCATGGCATTCTCCAGGCAAGAATACTGGACTGTATTGCCATTTGTTTCTCCAATGTAGTTGTATCATGTGTTAAAAACCAAGGGTTTGTGCGAAAGATCTCTCATCAAAGGCTTACATTCCTTCCCAAGACGCTGCACTGCAGACTCAACTCCCACGCACACCTTCCCGGCTTCCCCACAAGCCAGGTTCCCACACCAGTCCGGCGCCAGGAAAGAGTCACCAGACAAACTCCAGCAAGCTGCCTGCGTCCCTAACCCAGGGTTCTGCAGGGCGCCGACTACCCCTAGAAAGGAGTGCGACCACGTGGACGCGCATCCTGGGCCCAGCAGCTCTCTTGCGCGACCCTCTCCCCCAGCAGAGGGGCCCTACGGAAGCCCGGAACCGACAGGCGTTCGGAGGCCCTCAGCCGCACCCGCCAGACGCCCTCCGCGAGTCCAGCAGACCGCTGGCCTCCTGACCGCACCCCCGCGCCCTGGCAGGCCCCCTCCTGCCCGAGCGCGCCGAGGCCCGGGCGGCGCCATGCGCAGTGGCGGCGACCGGCGCGCGCGCCGCCGGGTCACAAGCGGCCAGTAGCCCGGGCAGTAGCCGATCGGCCGCCAACCCAGGGCCCGAGAGCGCGCGCCGGCGCACCTGCTGCCTAGGCCTGCGGGGGGCGCGCGGCTCCCCGCCTCCCGGCGCCGGCCCGACCCGGAGGCCGCGCGCCGCAGGCCCCACTGGACCTGCCCGAGGCCGCGGCCATCTCCCCGCGCCCGCGCACCTGCAGCGCGCCCGCTCGGCCGTCCGTGTGCAAGGCCCGCCTCCCGCCCCGGCCCGGCGCCGGGCCGCGCCTCACCAGCGGTAGCAGCCCTCCGAGGCCTCCAGCGTGAAGTTCACGCGCGTTGCCCGCGTGAAAGGCAGCAGCACCTTGGGGATGTTGAGCTTGGCCGCCCGCGCGCCGGGACCCAGCGCCAGCAGCCCCGAGACCAGGAGCAGCAGCGGCCGCAGCTCCCGGCCCCCAGCCGCCATCCTCGCCGCGCTTCACCTCCCGCGACCCGGTGCCCGGCGGCCCGCGCGCTCCCCTCGCGCCCTCCGTCCCCGGTCGCGCGCCCGGCCGGCAGGTGATAAGCGCGGGAGGGAGTGGGGCGGGGCGAGGGCCGCGGCTCGGGGCCACTTCCTGGGCCCCGGCGGGACCTGAGCGCGGGAACTGAAGGGGCCGGGCTCCCATCCCCAGCCCCGGGCCCTGCGGGGCGGAGCGAGGGGCTAGGGCGCGCGCCCGGGGCCCCGCGGCGGGTGGGTGAGTGGGATGGGGAGTGCGCCGGAGTCACCGTGGCCAGGGAGAAAAGATGCGGCGCCGGCCTGCAGGACACCCCTCGACCACGTGGGAAGCCCTACACGGTTTCCTGGCCTCCACGTTCGGACCCCTGGTTCAAACTCCTCTCTGCCACCCGCAGCCATTCACTGGGCCCCGTGCAGCGCCTCTGGCCAGTGAGCCTGGCCAGGGTCCGACAAACAAGTCGGCCAGGCTCCTGAGACCTCGAGCTCGATCGAGGGAGACCCCCATCAACACGCGAAGGAACAGGCTCCCAGGAAATCCGGAATGCGTACGCGTCCTGGCCTGGGCATCCAGAAGAGGCGCCCAGTTCCGCAAATGTAAGCCACATGCTGAAGTCCTGGACCCTTCTACCGCCGCCCCCCAACCCACCCAGGGAAGCACTGTGATCCCCAGTTCTCGAGAAGAAACAGGGTGAGTTGGCCTGAAGGCCGCTCAGCCACGAAGGACAGCGCCGAGGCTCTCAGACCCCGAAGCCCTGTTCTCTGCGCTGCACCCCCTCTCTTCCGGAAACCGTGGGGAGGTTACTCAAAGGGCAGATTTCGGGCGCCAACACCGCCAGAGCACACGCTATCGCTCCTCTGCCCTCAACAACGAGAGAGGGGGAACTGCGCAGCATCAGTGAATTCCGGGCGCAGAAGTCTTAGATCTTAAATTCAATCTACAGGTTGTGCTCTGGGTTTGTAGTTTTCTTTGTCCTGATTTACGGGAGGAGAGGGCTCAGCAGGTCCCCTACTCCCAGTAGATTAAGATGTTAATCCGCTGCGCCGCGGAGGCCCCAGCCTAGTGGGAGGTCAGGAAAGGGCGGAGCAAGTGCCCAGGGGCCCGTGTGTGAAGAGTCCAGGAAGTGTGCCCTGAATTGTAACCCGGGAGGCCCCTTGATCCCCTGGAGGAGGGTATGGACACCAGTCCAGTGTTCTTGCCTGGAGAATCCCATGAACAGAGGAGCTTGGAGGGCTATAGTCCATGGGATCGAAAAAGAGTCAGACAGGAATGAGCAACTAACACTCACTTTTCAGGCCCCTTGATGACCCTGTCTGAGGGTGGAGGGAGAGGCTGAACTTCAGTCCTGCTGGGAAAGGCTTCTAGGAGGAGGTGGCCCCTGTGTTGGGCAAAGACATCTCACTGGGTCTCAGAGAGGCCCTGATGACCGGAGTCTGCCCCTGAGGGGCCGTCCAGCTTTGAGACAGTAAAGAGGGGTGTTTGGGAATCACCCTCAAAGCCTTGCCTGGCAGCTCAGATGGTAAAGAGTCTGCCTGCAGTGTGGAAGACCCAGGTTCGACCCCTGGGTCCAGAAGCTCCCCTAGAGAAGGACATGGCAACCCACCCCAGTATTCTTGCCTGAGAATCCCATGCACAGAGGAGCCTGGCGGGCTACAGTCCGTGGGCTCACAAAGAGCTGGACGTGAATGAGCAGCTTCACTTTCACTTTCACTCAAGGCCTAAAGGCCCCAGACCAGAGATCTCTGTGAACTGGGCTCTTCCCTCTGTGGAGCCAAGGGCTCTGGGAGGGGAAATTCCAGTGGATTCTCTTGTGTTGTATGAGAAAATAAGAGTTGTATGAGAAAAAACAGCCCCAGAGTGGGTAACTGTGAGGAATTCTTAGTGTTCTTGTTTGCATATTTTATTGATTCATTTTTTTAGTAAATAACGGATGGTTTAAGCTAAAAAGGCTGGAAAGAGCTCATAGTAAAAGTGACTCCCCCCTTACTCCCCCTTACCCAGTTCCCTTCCCAGAGGAAATCAGTGTTTCTGCTTGGGTATGCTTCCAGACAGATTTTATGCATATATAAGCAAATACATGTGTGTATACATTGGGAATTCATGATATAACTCGTCATGTTCCAATCTGCCCACTAAAATTGGCAAACCAGGAGCCTTGCCCAGAAGGTAAGTAAATACAAGGGACTCGGTGGGCCATCAGGGATCTTAAGCCCATCTGGCCCATGGGAAGCATGAATCCCTATGACCCCACCTTTCCAGATCTTCTGATTATTGAGGAGAAATCAGTAACGTCAATTTGTGGATAAAACATCTTGACTGTAAGTGAATGTAATTCATCTTGAATATTTATCCCAGGAAAAGAAAGCTTAGTTTTCACAAAAGCCCATATATACAATGTTCAAAGCAGCTTTATTCAGAACAACCCAACACTGAAAACAGCATAGAAGTCCTTCCATGGGTGATGGTTAACAGACTGGGTCCATCAACACCATGAAATGCTACTTGGCAACAAAGGAAAACACAGCTGATACACTCAGTAACTTGAATTTGAAGGAAATTATGCTGAGTAGAAAAAAGCCAATCACAGAAGATTACATACAGCATAATTCCATTCGTATAACATTCTTAAAAATGGCAAAATTATAGAACTGGAGCACAGGTGAGTGCTTGACGGGTGAGGGCCAGACAGGGGAGGGGTAGGTGGTGATGTGGCTCTAAAATATGACCGCTTTGTGGGGATGGAAATGTGTCTTGACTGTGAAAAAGTGAACATGTCAGTCGTTCAGTTGTGTCTGACTCTGCGACCCCATGGATTATATAGCCTTCCAGGCTCCTCTGTCCAAGGCATTCTCAAAGCAAGAATACTGGAGTGGGTAGCCATCCCATCTCCAGGGGATGTGCCCAACCCAGGAATTGTAACTGGGTCTCCTGCACTGCAGGGTAAATCCTGGTTACAGTATGTCCTGTGGGTTTTTTCCTAATTGACATACACTTGATTTATCGATACAGTGTTGTCTTAGTTTCAGGTATATAGCAAAATGATTCATTTCTTCTTTCAAATTCTTTTCCATTATAAATTATTAGAAGATATTGAAAGAGTTTCCCTGTGTGTCCTATAGTTTTGCAAGAAGTCACTGTTGGGGGGAAGTGGGAAGAGGGTGCACGGGATCTCTCTGTCTCAAGCATGTCTCAGTCTGTGCCTCAAAACTGCACGGGAGGGGCTTTCCTGGTGGCCCAGTGGCTAAGACTCCAGGCTTCCAATGCAGGGGACCCAGGTTCCATCCCTGGTCAGGGAACTAGATCCCACATGACACAGCTAAGACCCAGCACAGCCAAATAAACAAACACTAAAAAAAAAAACGAGTTGCATGTGAATCTACAATTACCTAAAAAGAAAAAAAGTTTAATTATGCAAACGGAAAAACAAACATACAAACAAGCCTAACAAAATGATCTGGGTAGACACAGCTTGTTGACCACTCATATGCTTACTTTAAGGCAGTCAGGAAATTTCCTCTGAGGAAACCAACCAACAGGAAGCAAAAAAATGAGGAACAGAAGATTTCCCTTCACTCTTTCTTTTGTCCTTAGCCTTGCCCACCCCACCCCACCCCACCCCTGCCCAGGTGCCCATGAACCTGGTAAGGAGCAGTGTCTGGGTCCCAGACTCTAAGCGGCACCTGCCCTCTGAGTGCGGTCTGTGTCCTCCCCCTGCCTCTGGGAGCCTTCTCTGGGTATCAAGTGCTTAATCTGAGTTTCAGGGGGACAGGGGGCCTGGCCTGAGCAGGCCAGGCACAGAGAGCCCCGTGGAAGGAAGGGACCCCACATTTGCCTGCCTGATAAAGAAAATGAGATAGGACAATGACCTCTATCCCTACGTGCCATGCCTGTCGTCTCCTACCACTCGGAAAAAATTTGCAGACCTGAGGACCACTCATACTGGTATTTCCTATTTGTCTTCAAATCAAAGCGTCACATTTATTTAAGAAGGAGACTTTGTCAGTTCTGTAAATAGGAAGGCAGTATCAGTTGCTCAAATAGTAGCCATAAAATAAATACAGTGAAGCAATAGGATGCCTTGAATCTACCAGGAGACACTGTTTCCGGAGCCCAAGGCCCAGCGCTGTCTGTTCCTGGGCAGAGGACCAAGTCCCGGCCGACAAGGACCTTTCTCCAGGAGCGAACATAAGTCGAGAGGGGATTTCAAAGGCAAGGAACCTGCTTCTACTGGCATGTTGTCATATTAGAATCTATCTCCCACCTTTTTGCAACAAACATTTTTTAAACGGTGCAGTGGAGAAGCTCAAGCATTCACAGTAGTTGCTAGAATAGCATAATGACGCCCCCAGCGGGACCGTCCACCCCCACGACCACGGCGTGGCCAGCCCGGCTCCTTCTGCAGCCAACTCCAGCCCCCCCATCTCATTTTGAAACACATCCAAGACATCTTACCATTTCATCTGTATGTCAGTGTGTGTATCGCTAAAAGATAAGAACCCTTTCATGACAGCCACAAAACTATCACCACATCTAAAAAATGACCACT
This sequence comes from Capreolus pygargus, assembly GCA_012922965.1. Taxonomy (NCBI): domain Eukaryota; kingdom Metazoa; phylum Chordata; class Mammalia; order Artiodactyla; family Cervidae; genus Capreolus; species Capreolus pygargus. Next base: position 6,700,490 of record SNSB01003526.1, on the reverse strand, counting down.
AATTCCTCAGTCACAAAATATCCAATCAAGAGTTCAAACTTCCAACTGTCATAGCTTTTCTTTTTTTTTTTTTTTCCTCACAATTTGTACTTTCAGAATCAGGATCCAGGTAAGGTTCACATGTTGCAATGGGCTGAAATGAGCTTTTAATGTGCAGGTTCCCTGTCCAGCTCTCTCTGCCTCCAGGCATTGTCTGTGTTCCTCCTGGGATAACAGTTCTCCTTTAGAGCACCCTCACTCACGCCTGCCCACGCCCATGCCATCCATCTGCAGGACCCGCCCGGCAGCAGTGGTCTTCCTGCGGCATGAGGCCACAGCTAGCTTCTGGTCACAGTCCCTGAGGATTGAGGACAAGGGAGGGGGGTCCCCACTGTGGGCCTTCAGCACCGTCTCTGAGCTGGAAACCTCAGCATTTAGGGAAATAAAAAATAAGAAATAGTCTGGGAGCAATGGAACAGCTTCAACCCTGGCAAAATGCTTTCTAAAACTTCAAGAGAATGGCACCATTTAATCACAGAAATTGCTGCTTTTTACCAATGCTCAGACATGCTGCCTGCTCACAGGATCTAGTTTTGATTTGTGCATTTATGCTCACGAGGGACGGTTTTCTCACACTTGCCACGTCCATCCCCTGCCAGGATCAGGGAATGCCCAGGCCAGTTCTCTGCCCCTGGACCACCAGAGCCCTCATCCTCACCCCACTACTCTCTTCTTCCCCAGAGACCTCACTATGGGACAGTGGAGGCAGGATAGACTGACTGAAGCGCCACACCGTCGGGCGCCTCAGAAGCACTGGCACGCATGCTATCCCCCCGCCAGGCCTGACACCAACAACCCAGAGGGACATACAGGGGGTCTCAACCTCACCAGGCCACCAAAAACTGGAGGAGGGGGGACTTCCCTGGTGGGCCACTGGCCAAGGCTCCGTGCTCCCAATGTAGGGGCCCTGGGTTCGATCCTTGGTCAGGGAACTAGATGCCACATGCCACAACTGAGATCTTGCATGCCATAATAAAGGTGGAAGATTCTGCACAGTCAAATACATAACTTGAAGAATACTGGAGGAGAGTATGTCCTAACCCTGGCTTCCCAGATGGGCCCTGCCCACCACCAGGCAGCGGATGCTGGTACCAGAGCAGTCGACACAGATCACAGTACACGCCTGCCTGGCCCCCACCCTCCAGAGCCCCCCAGATGCCTTTGGCAGAAGAGTCTAAACTCTCCGTGATCTTCAGGCCCCCAGATGCACCTGCTTCCCACATAGCATCCAGTCCTCCATCCACCTCTCAGGCCCTCTCCTCCAGTCTGGACACACCTGGCTATTTCAACCTCTTAGGGACGAACATTTTTTTCTAACACTCCTTTAGAAGACAAAATTATTATTTTTATTTTTATTTTAAAATGTTTATTTTTTATTAAAAATTAAATATTGTAGCCCCAAAGGGAAAGGTGATAGATTCTTCTTTTTAATTATATTAGTATATTTTTTAAAAACATACTTACATACCTGCCTGTTGCAGTAAGAAATAACATCAGGGTGTACGGGTCCATTTACTCAATAAGAATGCAATTAAAAAGAAATCCGCCGTGTGGGGGGGCTTCCCCGGTGACTCGGTGGTGAGCACTGCGCCTGCCATTGCAGGAGACACAGGCTCCACCCCTGATCTGGGACAGTCCCCCCCGCCGCGGGGCGTCTAAGCCCGTTCACTTCTGAGCCTGAGCTCTAGAGCCCAGGAGCTGCAGCTACTGAAGCCCGCGTGCCTTAGCGCCCGTGCTCCGCAACGAGAGAAGCCACCACAATTAGAAGCCTGCACACAACTGGAGTAGCCCCTGCTCACGGCAGCTACAGACAAGCCCGTGAAGCAAGGAAGACTCTCATAGCCAGACACGCATAAAGAAAATTATTTTTAAAAATCATTAAGATGATGAACTTTACCACCACCACCACCACCACCACAACAACAACAAAAAGGATTTAAAAGAAACCCTTAACTGTAGCCACAGTAATTCTTTAGAACTTAAGCCTACAGAGGCTTTCAGGCATTTGTGTATTTCATCCCTGTGTGATGAATTATAAACATACGGTGTGTATTTTATCATTGACATTAACATTGCCTGTGCATGGTGGTTATGGAAACCAGACAAACTTCAGTCCATCTTGTTACTGTCTTCAGAATCTCTCTGGACAATGCACCTTCATGCTGTGGGCAGCCCTCAGCCCATCCTCGGGCACAGCTTACTCTGAGGCCTGTGCAAATGCTGGGCAGATGCCGTCCCTTCTCCCTGTTGGCTGCGTGGCCCTGGGAAGGTAAGTGGTTACCCCTTCATTGATAACATGGAGTTCCTCCTGGTCTCCAAGGCACAGAGATTCCACTGATAAGACATGTAGCCTTAGGACAGGGCTTAAGACACTATGTAGTCAAGTGCTTATTCCACAAGGAGAATGTTCCTCTTCCTCAGAAAGCACTACCCAGATTTCTTTCCTTTGAATTGTTTCCCAATATTGAACAATCAGGTTTTTTGTTTTTTAATGTAGAATCTAGCTTTATAATTTCTTTCAAAACATTAGAAGTTAAAAAAAAAAAAATCAGAAGGACTGGCATCATGAGACTCATCTTTCCCCAGGGTGATGACCTGCCAGAAACAAGTGACCAACATCTTTTGAAAGGAGGATTTTCAACTCCCCAATTTGCCACAGTTCCCACCACCCCCTACTGGCATCCCAGTGAGCTTTACATTACACATAAATAAAAATCCACACCGAGGCAACAAAATACATTAGGAAACTTGCATTTCACCCACAGACTCGCCAATGCAGTGATCAAGAGGAACTTCAGGTTTTCCCATAACTTTCCATATATTCACTGAAGCGAAGAAGCCACAGTTCTGTCAACCTTGCGGCAGGCCTCAGATTGTCTGCCCTCCAGCCGAGAGGCCTGTCAGAGCAAGGGTGGCTTCCTGTGTGAAGCTGCGCTCTGCCCCCCTGCCCATGCAGCAGGGCACTTATCATTTCGGAGAACAGCCAGGTACCTTTAGCTAAACTGTTTTGAGGGTTCTTTTTGGTTTTTTTGTGTTTTTTTTTTAATTCTTGGCCTGGGGCATGTGGGATTTTAGTTTCACGACCGGGGATCAAGCCCACACCCCCTGCAGTGGAAATGCAGAGTCTTAACCACTGGACCCACAGGAAGGCCCTAAACTGCTGGCAATATCACAATATTTACAACACAAGGTGCACATTAGAATGTGTCAAATCATACTGTCCTTTACGTCATAACGTGGCTTCAGTGGATAACTCAGGTTTTGCATCCGTTAGAAACTTCGATGAACTCAGAGTTTAAGTAGCTGGTGGGGGTGGGGGGTTGCGGTTCTTTGCTCTCATTTTTACTCTGTGGGCCCAGAATGCTTTCTATAGGACTGAGAAAGGCAGTGTCTGTTGGGAAGGGGAAATTTCCCTCTTCCTCCATTGACTTCCTGTGGCTGAGCTAATAATCAAATGGACATAAGACACATAAATAGGAGAAAAAGAAATAAATTTTAATTTGTGCTCATAGAGGTTTTGTAGTAATGGGACCTAAGAGGTGGCCAAAGCAAGCAGCTTGTATATTTTTTAAGACAAAGAAACAATAAATTTGAGAGGAATTGACAGGAAAAAGGAAGTGAGGCTTTGGGAACTCCAGTCAGAGTGTGGCCTTGGGGTGGTAACTTAAAGAAGTACCAGGTTTGTTTATATAGACTCTCCGCCATAGATCCCCTGGTTCTGGCAGTAAGGATCCCTTCCACCTCCAGATGCAGGCAGTGACCCTTTTACAGGGGAGATTGATTTCCTGCTTTCTGGAAGGCAGAGAGGAGGGTCACTGGTTCCCTCTTGTATTAACATCTATCTCAAATGTGAGTCTCAGTTGTGTCTGACGCTTTGTGACCCTAAGGACTGCAGCCATCCAAGCGCCTCCGTCCGTGGATTCTCTAGACAAGAACACTACAGTGGGCATCCATCCCTCCTCCAGGGGGTCTTCCCGACCCAGGGGTCGGACCCGGGTCTCCTGCACTGCAGGCTGATTCTTCACCTCTGAGCCGCCAGCGAAGCCCTAAGTAACTTTCACTCAGAATAACCAGTGTGCCGTTAAGGCATATTTGGGGATGGCCTGACCTGGCAGAAATCGTCTTTACTTTAGACTTCTTACTTTCTCCCCTACCATTTTTCTCTCAGGGCAAAAAGAGAAGTTTGTGACAATAAATTCAACTTCTCTATCAGCTGAAAATTAGAACTACTTGAATGTGGTGTTAGAGTCAGTTTGTGGAGAGCTAAAGAAATCGTACTGAGAAGATAAGCATACAAACAGGAGAGAAAGTCCCAGTGATCAATACACAGAATCCATCCCTTGAGTCCAGGGAAAGGCAAAATAAAAAAGGAATGAGCTGTCTTCTCTCACTGATCAGATCAGCCAAGCCTTTGAAGTCTGACTCTATCAAGTCTGAGCAAAGACAGGGGAAACGGTCTCTCTCACACTGTGGGTGGAGGTGTAAATTGCTTCAGCCGAAGGGAGGAGATTTTCAGCACATATGGCTGCAAGTCCTTATTGAAAATCTGAAGTCAGACATGTTTCAGCATTTCTGAAAATAATTTTTATTCATTCATTTACTTTTGGCCGTGCTGGCCTTTGTTGCTGCGTGGGCTTTTCTCTGGTTGTGGCCAGAGGGGCCACTCTCTAGGTGCAGCAGGAAGGCTCTCTTTGTGGTGTCCTCTCTCCTGATGCAGAGCACGAGCCAAAGGGCGCAAGGGTTTCAGTAGCTGCAACCCCTGGGCTCCAGAGCACAGGCTCAGTACTGGCACACGGGCTTCGCTGCTCGGACACATGTGGGGCCCTCCTGGACCAGGAACCAGCCCCGTGTCTCTTGCACTGGCAGGCGGGTTCTTTGCCACTGAGCCAACAGAGAAGCCCCTGTTTCAGAATTTGTTGTTTCTCATTTAGTTTGAAAAGTAAAAGGTGCAGAAACCCATTTTTACACCACCACTCCCAGTGAATTCAGGAACAGCACCAACTGTCAACACTTTGACTGTTCTTAAATAAAACATCAGTATTCACACTGAATGGGCAGAGGACTTTAAACAGTCTCAACTCAAGTATGTCGGTTTTCCCTGCAAAGGACTTTGATGAGAGCTTATGGGGAAAGTGATTTTAGAGGTTTTGGGGGTTTGTTTTTGATTTCAGAATGGTGGGGAGGGATCTTGGATCTGTAATTAGTAAACTTGAACACAGACATAGTTCAAGACCTAGCAATTCATCTCATAAGTGTGTGCCTTAGAATATGAGATTTGAAGTTTTTTTCTCAATTAAAAAAATTTTCAAAGCACAGTTGATTTACAGTGTTGTGTTAATTTCTGCTGTATAGCAAAGTGACTCAGTTATGACTATGCATAGCCTTTTACATACTCTTTTCCATTATGGTGTGTTATAGGACATCAAATATAGTTCCCTGTGCTACACAAGAGGACGTGTTGTCTATCCATCCTGTATATAACAGGCTGCACCTGCTAATAGAATTTGAACTTTTCTGAGTGCAACCCACAGTATGAGAAGCACAAGTCAGAGACTTCCCTGGTGGCCCAGTGGTTAGGGCTCTGCACGTCCACTGCAGGGAGCATGGGTTCGATCCCTGCTCAGGGAACTACTATTCCACACGCTGCTCGGTGCAGTTAAAAAACAAAACAACACAATCACATGCAACCCATTTCACAATACTTTGGGTGAGGGAAACGAAAGTTTCATGAAACAGTATTTACCTTCCTGCAGGTGACCATTCTGATATGTTCTGTTTCATATTTCATCATTTGGGTGTTTAATATGTGCCAGACATAGTTCTAAGCCTTTTCCCCTATATTTCATTCTTTCAAAAGTTCTTGGGTAACAACTCAATGATAAAAAAGCCAAATAACCCAATTTTTTCAAAATGAGCGAAGGGCGTGAATAGGTATTTTTCTGAAGAAGACTTACAAACAGCCAATGGGAAGATGTCCAATGTTATTAGCCACCAGGGAAATGTCAATCAAAACCACAACAGATAGCGTTTCACGTCAACTGGGATGGCCATGATAACCAAAAAAGAGACATACCAAGTGTTGGCGAGGATGTGGGAACTGGAACCACAGGGGAGGAAAAACTTTCCCCTGCTATGTTAAGTTCAGTAATGGGGGCAGACTAGCAAGAAAAAAGATAGACTTTTATAGCTACTGGAAGTTCACAGGAAAACATAATCTCTAAACAGCTGAAGACTTAATAGGGGAGACGGATATGGGAAAATACTTCTATGGAATAACAAATGGGTTTGCAGAGGAGCCAATGGGAAATAAGGAAGCTTGTGACGTTTGTTTAAGCAGGTGGTGCTAGTCGTGAAGTACCCACCTGCCAACGCAGGAGATGAGGTTTGATCCCTGGGTTGGGAAGGGATGGAGGCGGGCACGGCAACCCACTCCAGCAGTCTTGCCTGGGAAATCTCATGGGCAGAGGAGGCTGCCGGGCTACAGTCCATAGGGTCGCAAAGAGTCGGACACGACTGAAGCGACTTGGCACAACACACAAGCAGGTACAAGGACCTTCCATTCTCTTCTCTCCAGCCCTAGAGAGGAGGTTTATGGCATCATCACTCCAGAAGTTTCTACCTTAATCAAATAAAGGAAGCTCTGAAAAGGCTCTTCCTGCAACTGTGACTCTCGGATGTCTTTCCTTTAAAATGATCTTTGTATCAACTCTGGAGGCCTCATTGGGCCCCCAAAGGACCTTCACTCAGTGCTGATGGGAATGCAAAATGGTGTGGACACTTTGGAAAATAGCCTGGCAGTTCCTGAAAAATTAAACATAGAGCTGCCCTATTGTTGAAAGTGAAAGTCACTCTGTCATGTCAGATTCTTTGTCATGCACTATCCAGTCCATGGAGTTCTCCAGGCCAGAATACTGGAGTCGGTAGCTTTTCCCTTCTCCAGAGGATCTTCCCAACCCAGGGATTGAACCCAGGTCTCCGCATTGCAGGCAGTTCTTTACCAGCTGAGCCGCCAGGGAAGCCCCCGTGGTTGTTCAGCCACTCAGTCGTGTCCAACACTTTGTGACCCCATGGACTGCAGCAGGCCAGGCTTTCCTGTCCTTCACTGTCCCCTGGAGTTTTCTCAAACGCACGTCCATTGACTTGATGGTGCTATGTAACTGTCTCATCCTCCACTGCCCCCTTCTTTTGCCATCAATCTTTCCCAGCATCAGCGTCTTTTCCAATGAGTTGCCTACGATCCAACAATTCTGCGCCTAGGTATATAGCCAAAAAGAAAAGGAAACATTCCTCTACACAAACACTTGTACACAGACATCCATAAAATTATTCACAGTAACCAAAACGGGGAAACAAGCCAACTGTCCATCAGCTGAGGAGTGGATAAGTGAGTGTGGTCTGACATATGATGGAGCACTATTTGACGACAAAAAGGAAGCGAGTGTTGACACATGCTACAACATGAATGAATCTTGAAAGCATTGTGGTCAGTGAAAGTCACAAGATGCCACATATCGTATGATCCCATTTATGCGAAATGTCCAGAATTTACAGAAGCAGAAACATAAGTTAGTGGTTGCCTGGCAATGGGGGCGTGGATGGAAAGCAGAAATGCAGAATGGTGGCTAATGATCCTAAGGTTTGTTTGAGGGGTTCTGAGACTGTTCTAAAATTAGAGGGTGGTCTGGGACTTCCCTGGGCTCCCCTGGTGGCTCAGACAGTAAAGAATCTGCCTGAAATGCAGGAGACCCTGGTTCAACCCCTGGGTCAGGAAGATGCCCTGGAGAAGGAAATGGCAAACCACTCCCATAGTCTTGCTTGGAGAAATCCACAGACAGAGAAGCCTGGGGGACTATAGTTCACGGTGTCACAAAGAGTAGGTCACGACTGAGTGACTAACACACACCCGAGACTTCCCTGGAGGTCTGGTGGTTAAGATTCTGCACTCCCCACACAAGGGACACTGGTTTGATCCTTGGTTGGGGAACTAAGATCACACACGCCACACTGAGTGGCCAAAAACTAACTAAATAAAATAAAATTAGAGCATGGTGAATGTTGCACAACTCCAAAATACCACAAAACACTGAACTGTAAATCCATGAGATTTTACGACATGCAAACTATATCTTGATAAAGCTGTATGGTTGAAATCCGGGGCACTCCATGTCCCCCTTCTGATGTCTATGCCAGAAGTTTTCCCTGTCCTTTTTATACGTTAATAAAACTCTGCTACACACACACACACACACACACAATTTTGGTTGAAATCCCTTACATTCATCTCTCATGCCACATATAGGTTGTGACCCACAGTGAGACGAAATGGCTACAGAGAAAGTCTCACGTGTACAAGCAGATGTGAAGAAGAATATTTATTGCAAGACTTTTTTTGTGAATATAAATAAATTGGAAGTGTCTCTAACTTCACTCTTGGGACAAAATACTATACAACAGTTAAAAAGGATGACCCAGACCTACAGATTGACAGCTTGAGATCACATCACGGCATTGTATGGAGCAGGCACGTAGTCAGGGAACACTGAGGCTTTCTGCTCTCAGGAATGTTCTTTTCTTCTTCACCTGACTGACAGTTCCAGGAATGTTCACTTTGCACCCTTGTGTGAAACTGAACACTTTTCTGTATCTGCATAATTCCTAAATAACTTAATGTTATTTTAAAAAAAAGGAAATGTGAAGTGTTATGTACAGCTTGATGCTGTTTATGTATAAATTTTACAAACATGCCGATCAATAGCATTGTACCCATCCATGCCTGGTTAGGAAAATAGAAGTTGTTCTAGCTGTATTGAGGAGAAAGGCATTTAATGCAAATAATTGCTTTCAAGTGTGTTGAAGGGGATGAACAATAGGAGATAGTACCCAGACATCAGGACAGGTGCCCCTGGACGGGCACCAAGAATGCAAAGGTACCACTCACCCGCCAGAAGCCCTGCGCTCAACCATGAACTCAGGGGCCTAAGGTCCTTCTCCTGCCACAGCTGAAAGCACCACCAACCAGCAGAGCTGGCGCAGAAAGGAGGACAGCTTCTTTTTCTCTCCTCCCTCATAATCTCCAAATGCAGAAACAAGGGGGTTGGGCAGTAGCTTGGAAGCTTCCAGTCCCACAGGTTAAGCAGAGAGCAGGCAAAGACGGCACAGGGCTGACAGACAGAACCTTGTGTTTATACAGGAAGGATTCCCACCCAAGTCCCACCCAAGTCACGATGGTGATCAGAGCCAGCTGTGTTGTTGCTGCTGTAGTTCGGTTGCTCAGTCGTGTCTGACCCTTTGCGACCCCGTGGACTGCAGCACGCCAGGCTTCCCTGTCCTTCACTATCTCCATGAGTTTGCTCCAACTCATGGCCATTGAGTCGGTGATGCCATCCAACCATCTCCTCCTCTGTCGTCCCCTTCTCCTCCTGCTCTCAATCTTTCCCAGCATCAGGGTCTTTCCAATAAGTCAGCTCTTCTCATCAGGTGGCCCAAGTATTGGAGCTTCAGCTTCAGCAACACTCCTTCCAATGAATATCCAGGGCTGATTTCCTTTAGACCTGACTCACTTGAGCGCCTTGATTCCCACCCAAGTCATGATAGTAGTCAGAGCCAACTTTATAACAGTTAGTTTATTTAATTTAAAAAATTAAATAAATATGCATGATTGTCAATTATGACTTTGGAGACAATAGGTGCTTATTTTATTATTATGTGTATTTTCCTACATCTCCTTAAATTCTAAGAGCCTAATATATTCTAAAAATCTAACTTCTAAAAACGCAGTCAAAAAAGAACTTACTGAAAAAGAGAATATACCAAAACACTAATGATTTTTGTGGTAGGGTGGTAACCTAGGGAATTTTTACCTTTTGTTTTAAATTTTTGAAGTGTTATTTGACACCTGTATTAAATTTATAGTGAAACTTTACAGTAGGGATGCTCTTGACTTTTGCCTAATTTTACATGAGTGTAATAGTTTGGAGGAAACACCATGTCAAGAACATCATTTTAAGCTCTTGTAACCATATGAAAGATTAACTTGAGACATCTGTTGGTGCAGGCAGCATCCTTTCAAAAGAAAAACAATGACAAAGTCAGTGGATTGCCTATTCATTCAGCTTGTTGAGAACCCTGGGACAAGCCTCTCTGATGACTGACTTGGGACACAGAGATGGATGACATGCTGTGTCAAACTGTTTAGCTGCGAGGGGCTGGGGGCAGGAGGAGAAGGGGGCGACAGAGGGTGAGATGGCTGGATGGCATCACCGACCCTATGGACACGAGTTTGAGTAAACTCCGGGAGTTTGTGATGGACAGGGAGGCCTGGCGTGCTGCGATTCATGGGGTCGCAAAGAGTCGGACACGACTGGGCGGCTGAAGTGACTGGCTGACTGTGACTTATAAGGGGGTTTCCCAGGTGGTGCTAGTGGGGAAGCATCCACCTGCCAGTGCAGGAGACGCAAGAGATGGGAGTCCGATGACCCCGAGTCAGCAGGATCTCCGGGAGGAGGAAATGGCAACCCACCCCAGCATTCTTGCCTGGGAAATCCCCTGGACAGAGCAGCCTGGCGGGCTACAGTCCACGGGGCCGCAGAGAGTCAGACACGACTGAGCGGCAGAGCACTCACTGACCATCAGATGGTGAAAATATATTTCTCATATACAGCCAGTCTTTGGCCACAGTTTCTGGCTCCAAGCTTCCAAAGTCCTTGGAACTTCCTGGGACATGAGAGCAGTAAGAACGTCGTTTGTTATAATATCTGGTCTCTTAACCTCAGCCTCAGAGCCATAAAGGTGAAACAGGCGTCCTGTTATTGATAGCAAGCCCCTTTCCACCTCCACAGGCCTTTTGTTGATGAGGCGACTTGGGCAAGCATCTCAGGCTGGGGCTGGTTACCGGGGGGACCAAGCGTGGAGGGGATGGGACTGGTTTGGGGGAGGGGAGATGGGCTGGAGGGCGAATGGCTGGCCAGCGGTCAGCGATGTGATGGGTCGTGCCCGTGTGGGGACGCCGCAACAAAAACCTGAAAGAGGGAGGTTCAGAAAGCTTCCAGGGTGGGGACCCAGAACTCGTCTACACGTCACCATACTTCGGGGATTTTTATGCAGGCCTCGTCCTGTAGGCATGAGTAATCATTAAGTGAATCTGCAGCCCCTCTTCCCCCTTCCCAGAGGTTAGGGGCTGAGGCTGAACAATCTTCTAATCCTTACTTGGTCTTTCTGGAGACCAGCCCCCACTTTGAAGCGATCCAGGAGCCCACCAAGTAGCGCCTCAAAATAACAAAGGCACGCCTAAAATTACCCAAAAAAAATTTTTTTGTTTGTTTGTTTAAATGTTTTAAAAAATTTAGAAAGGAACCTCCCTGGAGTCCAGTGGTTAAGACTCCATGCTCCCAACAGTGGGGGCCCAGGCCCTGGTCAGGGAACTAAGATCCCACACACACTGCGGTGCAGCCAAAACATAACAACAACAACAAAAAAGACATGCCTACCACCCAGGAAATTCCAAGGGATTTAAGAGCTCTGTGTAAGGGTCCCGGGTCAAAGGCCAATATTAGAACAGACAGTGTTCCTAGTACTAGACAAGTAAAATCAACCCAGTTTCACAGATCTGAAAACCAAGCAAGACCAGTGGCTTCTGAAAAGGCACATGACTGCTTGGTTGGTAGAACAGGACTTAAAACTCAGTTCTTCTGACATCCAGGTCAGGGCTAAAGATATTCCCAATGGTATATATATATATTTTTTAATGAGAATTCTTTTCCTGTTTGCATTCTCACTCTGAGTGTGAGATGTCCACGGGAACAGGCACTGGACCCATATGCATTTTCTCTTCCACACTAATCAGCCTCAGTTTGTTTTTGCTCGGGTCAGCTCATGGACACACAGAAAAGAGGATGTTAGTCATTGAAAAAGATTTTGAAGGCGCTGCTGTGAAGCGCTCTGCTGTTCTCCAAAGCCAGTCTCTGCTCCAAGAAGTGGGACGAGAGGACTGCCTATCACAGAACTGTGTGTGTCTTTCAGCAAAAAACAGGCTGCATTTGGATGCTGAAGAGATGACATCCTAAGAAACTTGGGCTTCCGAAATCAGGGTCTTTTCCTCCCAGGCAGCAGTTAACTTTCCAGATGCCGTTGTCAACTGTGATCTTTCCATCCTCACTAACCATCAAAGCACAGGGCAGAGCGCTTGGGAGAGTGTTTTCAGGAGGCCCAGCACATGCAGGCTTTAATGACTGTTCCCATCCTACACGCGAGAACACTGGCTCAAACAGGCAGAGTAGGGTGCCTAAGATCCCACAGAGCCTGACCAAGACCCTGGCCCCAGAGCATGTTCCCGTATTTGGGGGCTGGGATGAGGTGAGGTTAGAACCCTCCAAACACCCAAGGGCAACAGCATTTTGCTTGTTGGTTTATTTCTTTAAAAAAAACACAAAAAAAACTGACCTTATTTATTTTTTGAACTACAGTTGAAAATGTTTTAGGTATACATAAAGAGACTCAGATATATATACACAGATGTATATATATATATATATATATATATATATATATATATATCTTCAGATTCTTTTCCATTATAGGTTCTATAAGATATTGAATATAGTTCTCTGTGCTTTACAGAAGGACCTTGTTGTTTATTTTATATATAGTAATTATTTCTTTCCAGACAGGGGGATGGATCATGTTCCTGCTTAAAATATCTTAATGGTCTTTAGACCAATGGCCAGAAAATTGTGAATAATAATCATTTTTTAAAGCAACATGATAGATTAGGCAGAACACAGTAGTTTCTTAAAGAGTGGCCATGAAATTCCAGTTCTAACGTGATTGATAGGTTTCACCTGTAAGCAGAGACAAGCCGTACCACCTCCAGGGACGAAGGATTCATCACCACCTGAGTCAGCTGCTTGCTCCTCTGCCCCATGTCAACCCAGGATCTACCTGCCCACAGCTTCCTCCCATCCCTCGGACTAAACCCTGCCACCCTCCCTCCCTGTCTATCCTCTGCACGCTGGACATGGCAGGAGGGGACACCAAGACACAGCTTAGCTTGAGGATGAGGACTCGACTCCAACCCGACCTGGCTGTCTGCACACCTGCCCTGGCTGATGGGCCTGGGTCAAGTAACCTCGACTTCCGTCCTGTCCTGAGAGAACTGATTATGGGACCTTCATTCTCTCCTGATACAACTGCTTAGATTGTATTAATAAGGGTCATCCAGAGAACCAGAACAGAATGTGCACATGTGTGTGTACATAAACACGTATGTACATTTCAAGAGATTTATTATAAGGAATAATTCATACAGTTAAGGAGGCTTGCAAATCCCAACATCTGCGGTCTGCAAGCCAGAGACTCAGAAGGGCCAATGTGTGGTCCAGTCCAAGTTTGAAGGTCGGAGAACTGGGAGAACCAAAGGGGCAAGTTCTGGCCCAAGGGCAGGAAAGGACCCAAGTCCCAGCTCAGCACTCAAGTCACAAAATTCCCTCTTACTCAAGCTTTTTCTTTCCACTTGGGTCTTCAGTTAATTAGACTATATTCGGGAGGGCAATTCAGTGTACTCAGTCTCCTGATTCAGACATTAACCCCACCCACAGATGTCTTCACAGACACACCCAGAACACTGTTTGACCAAATGTCTGGGTGCCCCCACACCCAGTCAAGCTGGCAAATAAAACTTAATCTACGAAGTCCCTCCAAGCACTGGTTCTGGACGACCCACAAACTCTGACATGCTGGGTTTTCATTTCCACTCAGTTCAAAATATTTTGAAACTTCCCTTGTTTTGTTTTTTGAGTGTGTACTCAGCCAAGTCCGACTCTTGCGACTCCATGAACTGTAGACCACCGGGCTCCTCTGTCCATAGGATTTCCCAGGCAGGAATACTGGAGTGGGCTACCATTCCCTTCTCCAGAGGGTCCTTCCGGCCCAGGGATCAAATCTGAGTCTCCTGCATTGGCAGGAAAATTCTTATCTACTGAATCGCTTGAGAAGTGGTTTGATTTAAAAGATTTTTGAGATTTTCTGGATAGCTTTTTAATTTTCTTTTTAATTAAAAAATTATTTTGACTGCACCCCATGGCATGTGGGACCTTATTTCCCCAACCAGGGATGAAACCTGCCCCCTGCACTGGAAGGCAAAGCCTTAAATCACTGGATCACTGGGGAACTCCCAGTGAGTTATTATTAATTAAAACAAAATTAATAATGTGGTAAATACACATAACAGATATCACCATCTTAACCATCTTTAAGTGCCTAGTTCACTGCATCAAGTATTCACATTGTTGTGCAACCATCAGTACCATTGTCTCCAGAACTCCTTTCATCTTATTTAGACTGAAAGTATGACCCCAGTAAATACTAGCTCTCCATTCCTTTCTCCTTGAGCCCCTGGCAACTACCTGTCTACATTCTATCTCTATGAATCTGACCATTCTAGGTACCACATCTAGGTGGAATCATGCAGTACTTGTCTTTTCTGTGACAAGTTTCACTATTGCAAGCAACTTTCACAAGCTCACTATGTCCCTGAGCATAATGTCCTCAAGGTTCAACAATCTTATCACATGCATCAGAATTTCCTTCCTTTTAAGGCTGAGTATTCTGTTGTCTGCAGAGACCACAGTTTGTCCATCATCTGTTGATGGACACCTTGGTTGCTTCTACAGTTTTAGCTATTGTGAATAGTACTACTGTGCACATGTTTGTAAAAATATCTCTTAAGACCCTGCATTCAGTTGTTTGGATGTATATGCAGAAGTGGAATTGCTGCATCATATGGTAATTCTATGTTCAATTTTTTGAGAAACTATCATACTGATTTCCACAGTGGCTGCACCATTTTACCTTCCCACCAACAATGCACAAGAGCTCCAATTTCTCTACATCCTTGCCAACATTCGATATTTTCTGGATTTTTAAAAATAGTATCCATTCTAACAGTTGTCAAAAATAACTTATCTTCCCTGGTGGCTAAGCTGTTAAAGAATCCACCAGCAATGATGGAGACCTAGGTTTGATCCCTGGGTTGGGAAGATCCCCTGGAGAATGGAACGGCTACCCACTCCAGTATTCTGGCATGGAAAGTCCATGGGGTTGCAAAGAGTTGGACACGACTGAGCCACTTTCACACTTTGAGAGTTATTTTATGGTCCAGCATGTGGACTATGTGCCATGTATATTTCATGCTACTTGAAAGGGATGTGTATTCTGCAAGAGTTCAGTATAATAGTCCTTAAATATCAGCTAGGACAGTTTGTTGATAGTGTTGCTTGAATATTCTATATCCTTACTGATGTTTCAATTATTTTTTTGCATACTGAAGGAGGTGTTAAAATATTCAATATTACAAACAACTTTTAGCTAATAAATTTGACAACCTACATGAAAGTAACAAATTCCCTGAGAATCACAACTCAGTGAAAGGGATACAAAAAAGACATTAAAAAATCTGAATGATCCCTTAACTTAAAAAAAAATATTTGCAATAAAAAACTTTCCCACAAGGAAAAATCCAGGTCAAGATGGCTTCTCAAGACTCACCTCTAGCACACATTTATGGAAGAAATAATGCAAATTTACACCTTCTCTTCCAGAATATAGAGGAAGTGAACATGCTTCTCTACTCCTTTTAGTGGGCTGATATAACTCTGATACCAAACTCTGACAAAGCTATACAAGCAGAGAAAAGTGAAGATCAATATCTGCACACAAAAATCTTAACAAAATATTGGAAAAGAGAACCCAGTAATATATAAAAATATATCACATTATGACCAAGAAAACTTGTCCCAGGAATGTGAGATTGGTTCAGCATCCGAAACTCAATCAGGGGACTTCCCTGGTGGTCCACTGGCTAAGACTCCATGCTGCCAAGGCAGGGGGCTCAGGTTTAATCCCTGGTCAGGGAACTAGATCCTACAGGCCACAACTAAGATTTGGTGAAGCCAAACAAATAAATTAATATAAAAAACAATCAGTAAATATCATCACATTAAGGAGGTAAAAGGCAAAGATCACATGACCATCTCATTAAGGCAGAAAAGGCAGTTTAGGACATTCAACACCCACTCATGATAACAGCTTTCAATGAAATACGAAGAAAACTAATAAACTGCATCTATGAAATACACACAGTTACTGAACTGCTTAATAATGAAACATGGAAAACTTTTCTTCACATCAGCCACAAGGCAAGGATGTCTAATCTCACCACGTTGATTCAACATTCTATTGGATGTTCTAGCCAGTGCAGCAAATAAGAGAAAAAAAGAATAAGTATTGGAGGAAGAAATACAGCTGTTTCTATTTGCAGGCAACAACCCAGAGAATCATAAAAAGCAAAATCTGCAAAAAAACTACTAAGTGAATTTAACAAGGTTGTAGGTGTTAGGGAGGAAGAAATTTTCCTCTGCCCTTCTAGGTTCTTCTGGTTGGTCTAAGCATTAAATTAAATTGAGATGGATTAACAGGAGAAAATCAAACAAAAGTTTAATAATATGTATACATGGGAGAGACCCAGGAGAGCGGAGTGATTTAGTGACACGGCTGAAAGCCTCATCTTAAACATCACCTTCAGCAAAACACAGAGAGGATGATGGAGGTAGTACTAGGTCTGGGTCCTCAAAGGGCAGGAACGCAATTCACGGAGACGATGAAAAAGCAAATGCCTGGTAAACAAGTGGTTGCTCGATCAGTAGAGACAATGCAACACTGAGAGGAACTTGAACCAACAGACTTTGCCGGGTTCCTCCTTCCTACCTACCTAGGTCACCTTATCTGTAGTTCTCTGTGGTGACAGCTCCCTTCCTGTAACAGGACCTTTATCTATGTTCTTTTAGACAGTTGTGTGTGTGTGTGTGTGTGTGTTCAGTCACTCAGACATGTCTGACTCTTTGCAGCCCCATGGTCTGTAGCCCACCAGGCTCCTCTGTCCATGGGATTCTCCAGGCAAGAATATTGGAGTGGGTTGCCATTCCCTTCTCCAGGGGATCTTCCTGACCCAGGGATCGAACCCACATCTCCTGCATGGGCAGGTAGGGTTTTTTACCACTAGCGCCACCTGGAAAGCCCTTTAGGCAGTTAGGGGAATGTCAAAGATTCTTTCAGAGTCTTTGGGGCCTTTATTTTCAACTCAAAATAATCTGCATGCCAGAGAGATAGTAATACATTTGGCGGTGGCGAATTTTGCTCCTTTACAGAGAATACAAGATCAATATACAAAACCTGAGTTTACATATACTAGCAACAAGAAAAAAAAATATAAAAGGACATCATTTGTAATACCATAAGAACATCACATATTAGTATTTAGAAGCTAATAAAATGGATGCAAGATTTCTATATCAAAAAGTATAAAACACCACTAAGAGAAATTTTAAAAGATTTAAACAGATGGATGGATACACTGTTTTCATGGACTGGAGGGTTAAAAATCTGTAAGATGTCCATCATCCCCAAAGGCACCTATAATTAAACACAAATCCAAGAAAAAAACTCAGCAGGCTGTTTAGTAGAAACTGACAAGCTGATCCTCAAATTTATATGAAAATGAAAAGGGTCTCAGTTCAGTTCAGTCACTCAGTCGTGTCCAACTCTTTGTGACCCCATGGACTGCAGCACACCAGGCCTCCCTGTCCATCACCAACTCCCAGAGTTTACCCAGACTCATGTCCATTGAGTTGGTGATGCCATCCAACCATCTCATCCTCTGCCTTCCCCTTCTCCTCCTGCCTTCAATCCTTCCCTGCATCAAGAGAACCAAAATGATTTTGAAAAAGGACAAAGTTGGAAGACTTACACTTTTTAATTTCAAGACTCATAAAGTAATCAAGTTTTTATGGTCTGACATTTAAGAATAGACAAGCAGATTTATGATACAAAACGTACATGGTCAACTGAATTTTGGCAAAGATGCTAAAGTAATTTAATGTGAAACACAAGCTTTTTTTAATTAGTGCACAAAAACATAAAAAATAATTTGAGATACAGCAGGAACCATAAATCTTCTAGAAGAAAACATGGGAGAATACCTATAAGACCTTGGGGCAGGCAGAGATTTCCAAGTAGCAAAACCATATAAGAAAACAAGCAGATAAAGTGGACTTGGTCAAAATTTTAAATTTCTGCTTGTTGAAGACACTGATAAGACAATGAAAAGAAAGCCACAGATTTGGAGAAAATATTTGCAAATATTTTCACAGTGAGATACCTTTACAAAGCTATTACAAAGGCTAGAATGAAAAAGATGGATCAAACTGAATGGCGATGAGAATGTGTTGTAATTTGAGTCCTCATCCCAAACTGGTGGGAAAGTGAAATGGTACAACCACTTTGGAAATCAGCTCGGCATTTTTAAAGAAGTGAAACGTATACCTAGGATATGATCCAGCCATCTCACTCCTAGGTACTTACCCAGAGAAGTGGAAGGCTATGTCTCACAAAGAACTGGATCCATATGTTCACGGTGGCTCAGGCTGATTTAGCTCCGCACGGAAAACCACCCAAATGTCCACCAAAAGGGGGGTGAATAAAAGCAACTGTGGTATATCCATTCAAGGGATATGTGTTGATAATGAACTGGGTATTGAACCCTACAGAAACGTGGATGAATTTAAAAATAGCAATGCTGAGTGAGGAGGGAGGCAGAGGAGAGGGAGCTCAGAGTGAGGCGGGTTCAGAGGGAAGCTCGGAGTGAGGGAGAGTCCGAGGGAGTCACAGGGGGGTCCGAGTGGGCAGGGTTCAGGGGAAGCGCAGAGTGAGGGAGGGTCTGAGGGAGCTCCGAGTGGGCAGGGCTCTGGGAGAGCTCAGTGTGAGGGCTCTGGGCAGAGCTCTGCGTGAGGGAGGGTCTGAGGGAGCTCAGAGTGAGGCGGGTTCAGAGGGAAGCTCGGAGTGAGGGAGAGTCCGAGGGAGTCACAGGGGGGTCCGAGTGGGCAGGGTTCAGGGGAAGCGCAGAGTGAGGGAGGGTCTGAGGGAGCTCCGAGTGGGCGGGGCTCTGAGGGAGCTCTGAGTGAGGGAGGGTCTGAGGGAGCTCCGAGTGGGCGGGGCTCTGAGGGAGCTCTGAGTGAGGGAGGGTCTGAGGGAGCTCCGAGTGGGCGGGGCTCTGAGGGAGCTCAGTGTGAGGGAGGGTCTGAGGAAGTCTGAATGAGGCGGGTCGGAAGCAGCTCCGAGTGGGCTGGGGCTCCGAGCGAGCTCTTGATGCTCGAGGGTGAGAGGAATCTCTAAAAAAAAAAAAAAACCTATGCTGATTGCTTTCTCTTTGGAAGAAAAGTTATGACCAACCTAGACAGCATATTAAAAAGCAGAGACAAAGGTCTGTCTAGTCAAGGCTATGGTTTTTCCAGTGGTCATGTATGGATGTGAGAGTTGGACCATAAAGAAAGCTGAACCCCAAAGAGCTGATGCTTTTGAACTGTGGTGCTGGAGAAGACTCCTGAGAGTCCCTGGGACTGCAAGGAGATCCAACCAGTCCATCCTAAAGGAGATCAGTCCTGATTATTCACTGGAAGGACTGATGCTGAAGCTGGAACTCCAATACTTTGGCCACCTGATGCGAAGAGCTGACTCATTGGAAAAGACCCTGATGCTGGGAAAGATTGAGGGCAGGAGGAGAAGGGGACGACACAGGATGAGATGGTTGGATGGCATCACCAACTCAATGGACATGGGTTTGGATGGACTCAGGGAGTTGGTGATGGACAGGGAGGCCTGCCGTGCTGTGGTTCATGGGGTTGCAAAGAGTCGGACATGACTGAGCGACTGAACTGAACTGATGCCAACTGAAGTTAGTCAAACACAAAAAGGATGACAGACATGATAAATGCATACAAAAAGGTAGACATTGCAAACTCATCTCCAGTAACAGAAAGGAGATCAGTGGATGGGTGCAGAAGAAGGAATCACAAAGGGGCATCAGGAGACCTTTGAGGTGATGGATTGATGGATACAATCAAGTGCCTTGATTGTACTCTCGGTTTTCATGGTGTACCTATGTCAACTTTTATTAAATTTTGCACTTTAAAAATGTGCAGTTTGTTGTACATCTCAAAGCTGTCTTTAAAAGTGAAAAACAAATCAGCAAGATGAAACTGACAGAAGATATCAGAAAACTTCCTTCTGACAAGGTAATTTTCCTGGAATATGCAGACCAGGAAAACAATGCAACAAAATAATACTGAAAAGACAGAGTCCAATAAAGAAAAAGTAGGTAAAAATGAAAATACATTTCATACAAGATACACAAATGACCAATAAGTACATGAAAAAGTGCCCACTGTCATTAGTCATCAGAGAAATATAAGATAATACCACAATGAGACAGCACTGCCACCCACTAGAACAGCTGAAACAGTGAGTGACAATCCCAAATGCTCTCAGGGCTGCGGATCAATGGGATGCTCAAACTTCGCTGGTGGGAGTTTGAAAGGGTACAATGGCTTCTGAGATTTGTTCAACAGATTCTTATCACAAACTCTGTGACCAAGCAGTTCAGCTAGGTATTTATTTAGTTAAAGCGATATGTCCACACACAAAAAAAAGTCTCACATGCAAATATTCACAGGTTTACATACAAGCTTCAGACTGGAAGTAACCTGAATACCCATTAGAGTAGGACTCATAACTAAATTGTAGTATATCCATAAAGTGGGTACCAATCAGCAGTAAAGTAGAACAAACTAGCACCAAATGTGAAGGTGAAAAAAAGTCCTATGGGCATGATGTTGAATGAGTGAAGCTAGACACAAAAAAACAATATCCAAAATACAGAAAGAACTCATTCAACAAAATAGCAAGCTACCCCCCAAATAATCCAACTTAAAAGGGGGCAAAAGATCTGAATAGACATTTTTCCAAAGAAGATATACCAATGTCCAGTAAATATATGAAAAATGCTTATCATTACTATTCATTAGGGAAATGCAAAGCAAAAACAACAGTAAGATACCACCTCAGACCTGTTAGGATGGCCATCATTAAAAGACAAGAACTGAGGAGCATTGGCCAGGATATGGAGAAAAGAGAACCCTTATGTATCATTGGTGGGAGTGCAAACTGGTGCAGCCAATATGGAGAACAGTATGGAGGTTCCTAAAAAAAAAAAAATAGAACTACCATACGGTCCAGTAATTCCTCTTCTGGGAATATATCCAAAAGAAATGAAAACACTTACTTGAAAATATATCTGCACCCCACATTCATAGCAGCATTATTTCCAATAGCCAAGAAATGGAAGCAACTCAAGTGTCCATCCATGGATGAATGGATAAAGGAAACGTGGTATATATATATACTTTCCAGGTGGCTCAGTGGTACAGAATTCACCTCTCTGTGCAGGTTTGAGATCACTGGGACAGGAAGATCCTCTGGAGGGGGAAATGGCAACCCACTCCAGTATTCTTGCCTGGGAAATCCCATGGACAGAGGAGCCTGGCGGCTATATTCCATGGGGTCACAAAGAGTCGGACATGACTGAGCACAGCATGGAAGCAGTATGCTTATATCCCACAATGGAAGATTGTTTACCCATATAAAAGAGGAAATCCTGCCACTTTTGACAACATAGATGGGCCTTGAGGGCATGATGCTAGGTGAAATGTCGGAGAAAGATAAACACCATATGATCTCACTTACCCGTGGAATGTACAACAAAACAAAACCAGAAAAAGTGATCAGATTTGTGGTTACTTCAGGTTATCATGGGGGTGAAATTGGAGGAAGGCGGTCAAAAGATACAAACTTCTAATTGTATAAGAAATAGCTACTAGGGATGCAACATACTGCATGATACCTACAGTGACCATGGCTACATGGCATATTGGAAACTTATTAGGAGAATAAACCCTAAGAGTTTTCTTTATAAAGAGAAAACATTTTCAAAACAGTGCAGCTGCTACCAACAGCAAGATGGTGGGTCCTCAACAAGTTAGACATAGCATTTTTATGTCCCAGCAATTCCACTTCTGGGAATATACAGAAAACGCCTGAAAGCAGTGTCCTGAAGAGATATCTGTACACTCATTACCAGTCCTTTATCACCACACTGACTTTTATGAGAGGGAGAAATAAAACTCCAGCTGATTTAAGCTTGCTATTGTTTCTGGTTTTAGCAGCCAAGTTTTTATCCCAGTCAATTCAAACGATTCTATAAAAGAAAGAGTGAGTATTGAGGGACAGTAAATCAAAAAGAGGTCCTATGTGACCCAGCAACCCCCCTACTGGGCATATACTCTGAGAAAGCCACAATTATAAAAGACACACGTACCCCAATTTCACTGCAGCACTATTTGCAATAACCAGGGCAAGGAAGCAACCTAGATGTCCATCGGCAGATAAATGGATAAAGAAGACGTGGTACATATATATATACATATATATATGTATATGTATATATACACACACACACAATGGAATATTACTCAGCCATAAAAAGAACGAATTTGAGTCACTTTTAGTGAGGTGGATGAATCTAGAGCCTGTTATACAGAGTGAAGTAAGTCAGAAAGAGAAAAACACATATGGTATTAATATATTAGCACATATATATGGAATCTAGAAAAATGGTACTGATGAACCTATTTGCAAAGAAGGAATGGAGATGCAGATGCAGAGAACGGATTTGTGGACACAGTCAGAGAGGCGGGGAGAGGAGTGGAGAAACTATTGTGTGCAAAATGGAGGGCTGGTGAGAAGTCTCGTGTAACACAGGGGGCCCAGTCTGGCCCTCTGAGATGACCTAGAGGGGTGGGGGGAGGGGAGGGGTGGGAAAATCAAGAGACAAGGGATGGATGTATAATTATGGCTGGTCTGAATTGTTGTATGGCAGAAACCAAGGCAGCATTGTAAAAATTAAAAAATAATAATTTATTAAAAAGTAAATTGTTAAGAAAACAAAATAAAAACATGAAAAAAGGGAGTTCTAATACACAGACAATATAGACAGGGCCCTTAGAGGGCATCCCCTCTCTGTGAGCCCCCAGTCTCGAGTTTCCCTCCCTCTGCACAAATTTCCAGCACAACCAAGGTTTCCTGGGAAACTGGCCCACGATTAGAAGGAATCTGGGAGTACTGACAAATGATCAGCTTGGCAGTCCTGGATGGATGCGGAGGTTGAGAAACAAATTGGAATTAATTATCTTCAGTGCATCTGACCTAGTTTCCCCTTTCCCTTGTAAGTGAGAGATCATTGAACCTTATCACAATAATCGTGCCGATGCTTTTGCAGATCTGGAGCAAACCAGAAAAGGAAAAAAGAAGCCTCAGGTAGGAACCGTGACTAAACGGGAGAAAAATACATTGAAAAGACAACTGAACAACAAAACTAAGGGTAACCTGCGCTTTGTTTAGCAACTAGGGGGTGGAAATAAAGTCCCCGTCTAGTTTTTCAAACTAAAACAGACTTGAGTCTGCATATGCTAGGTAAGCATGACTTTTTGGAAGATGGCGAAGAATTAATCCAGCAATTCAAAGGAATGCTTGAAAGAGAGCTGGCTCCAGCCTCTCACAGGATGCGATTCGGTTGGGATTTCTTCTGCCCTGCCACTCGGTGAGTTTCTGTGGGGCCCCAGTCCAGGGCGGCCTGGCCCTGGGCCAGTGTTCTGGCCACAGCGCTGTCCCATGCTGTCTAAGGCTTGGGGTCCTAATCTCGTGTTGAGCCCTCGTCCCCAGATCACACCCACCGCGCCGGGCGTTCTTGGTGTGAGTACCACACACACTCCTCTGCCAACACACACAACTAGGCCTGGCGTTGAGCCCCGGTTAGGACGGCCCAGTGCTGATGTCCCCACGACGGTTCTACATGTTCATTCTTGCAAGGGGTCTTCAGTCAGGAACAGCCCAACTGGTTAGACAGCTTAGTGTGTGCTCAGTTGCTCGATTGTTTCCGACTCTTTGTGACCCCATGGACTATAGCCTGTCTGGCTCTTCCGTTCATGGGGTTTCCCAGGCAAGAATACTGGAGCGGGCTGCCGTTTCCTCCTCCAGGGGATCTTGCCGACACAGGGATTGAACCTCCGTCTCTTGGGTGTCCTGCATCAGCAGGCAGATTCTTTACCGCTGCACCACCTGGGAAGTCCTAAACCGGGGAATTCTTTGCACTCAGCCTTCTTTAGGTCCAACTTACCACTATGTAATTTGCAACTATTTTCTCCCATACTCCGGGTGGCCAAGATGGGTCTTTTTAACACCAGGGGGTGCTGGGTAGGCAACTCCCCTGACCTACACCCAATCAGTGTAGGCTTCTGAAAGGTGGGAATTAGTCTCTTCCCTCACAGCAGGGGCACCTCCAAAGCCCACAGCAAAGTTGAGAACAATTCCACCCAGACTGATTAGCTGGATCACCTTAAATTAGCCAGATCCCATCCCAAAGGTGCATTTGAAAGCCCAGTGTATCCAAGGATTTATTCTTGCTCTTTCTGGAATCAAGCCCAGGTGTGACTCTTTCCCAAGACCGCACAGATTATTTTTTTCTAAACCATCTAATTCCTTATCAGTTCATGGCAGTCACAATTCACATTCACGATGGAATTTCCCTTTATGGAAGGATTCTGTGGGAAGATAGATAGTCTCGGATTTTCCTTTTCTTACACAAATATCTTCCCAGTTGCACTGTTATCTCCGTTTCTCATATTTGGTAGAGTGTGTTACATACAGTAGCTACTTTTATTTTCTTTTATAAGTTGTAGGAGTAGCTTCTCAATAAATGTTCAAGATTGCAGCACATTTTTCAGTCTCTAAGGGGATTTTAATTAATGTCTTTTCACTTATGCTGACGTCAGTCTTGAGAGAGAACCAATCAGACATGTCCATTTTATAATTCAGAAACTTGAGGCTCAGGGAAGTGAGGTGACTTGCCCAAGATTACACAGCAATGGATGCCAGGTAAATGGGCTTTATGCTCAGACCAGCATTTACCCTGTCTCTGCTCTGAGTGTTGCATCCGGCCGCCTCCGTACAGCAGAATGGAACAGAATTTTCCATGTGTGGTAGAGCCCTCAGATAAATAAAAGATGCCTAGTTAAATTTGAATTTCACATAAACAGCGAATTTTTTTTTAGTCCCTGGTGGCTGAGACAGTAAAATTGTCTGCTTGCAATGCTGGAGACCCAGGTTCAATCCCTGGGTCGGGAAGATCCCCTGGAGAAGGCAATGGCAATCCACTCCAGTACTCTTGCCTGGAAAATTCCATGGATGGAGGAACCTCGTAGGCTACAGTCCATGGGGTCGAAAAGAGTTGGACAGGACTGAGCAACTTTGCTTTCACTTCCACTTTCTTTAAGAGTCTTTGTTATTTACTGAAATTCAAATGTAAATGAGCATTTTGCACTTTTATTTGCTAAACCTGGTAACCCTAATCTGGGGGACACCTTGAATGGCCACTGAGGCACAGAGAGGAACAGCGATCTGCTCAAAAACACACAGGAAGAGACTTCCCTGGCTGTCCAGTGCTTAAGACTCTGCGTTCCAGTGCAGGGGGCACAGGTTTGATCCCTGATCAGGGAACTAAGATCTAAGATTGCACATGTCTCAGGGTACAGCCAAAAAAGTTAAAAAAAAAAAAAAAAAAGGAACACAGGGGGAGTCAGTGCAAACCCACGATTGAGGGCAGTCTGCCGGTTCCTAGTTCCTGTCCCTCTGTGAGGTTGCCAAGTGCTCCCAAGTCCTGGGAGCAGGGGTGCTGGAGAGAACAGCTGTCCCTCTCCCAGGGCTGCCTGCATGCCCGTCCCCTCCACAGCCGTCCTGCCTAACCCCCGCCCCCCAAAACCAGGAAGCACATCCCAGTGCGGAAAGATGAGCAGAGTGCCGTCACGCCAATTAGAGATGGTGTTGATTGGGATTTCCAGACAGGGAGCACAGGCTGCTCAGGAAGCAGCTAATTAAGCAGGAGCCTCCAATTAAGAAGCAATTGGAGTGTTTGCCGAAAACCCAGAGAAGCCAGTGCCGCAGAGACCCTCAAGCTGTTCTCACCCCTGAAGCAGCTCAAACAAGGGACCTCAGGCATCTCCCCTCCCTGGGCTTTGCTTCCTGGCTTGTAAAGTGAGGGGGTGATGCTGGCTGCTATTTAAGGACCCTGCTGACCAAGAAATGGGCAAGTCCAAGGAGGTGGGAGGGTTTTTTCCCCTCCAACATTGGACATTTCTTCATGGCATTCTAGTGCATTCCCCGCCCCCCTCTGCCTCCACCCTGCACTCCACCTAAGGCCATTATTCTCTCATTGTTGTGGACGCAAATGCTATTATCTGTAATTTTCATCCCTCGATTTAATTTCTATTTCCAGACCCCATTCCTCTAGGTTGGCAATTCAAAGATTCCTGTCTTCCTAACCCCAGGATACACTGGCATACCAGGGGAATTAAATGTGATGCTGCCTCGTGTGTTGGGGGCAGGTCAGCAGGCTCCACTGAGGGGTCATCTGGGTCCCAGCCGAGCATCAGGAGTGGTCCCTGCTGGTTGCCATGGAGACCATGCTCCCATCTGCCAAGGATGCAGCTGAGGTCAATTAAGGGTTATAATGGCCCCATTTTTTCTTGATTCCTAATATCCATATGCTTTGGCAGTGCTTGGCCCACTGGTGACAGGCTTGACCACGCGCCTGCTTTGGCAAGTATGATAGAAAGAGCAGCTGACCAGCATGAAGTAAATGACTTTCATGTAGCAGGGGTCAATGTTCATTTATACACTTGGGTTGCACTTAGTTTTGCTTGGTTAGGAAACACATTTCTGTATCTTCCCAGAGGCATCAGGGGACTTACCTCTTTTAATTGCAATAAATGAATGTCAGGATATGTTGCCTGGGATTTGCTTCAGCATGGAGCCAAAGATACAGTTGAAACAAGTTGGTCACGGGTTGATTGTTACTGAGGCCAGAGGATGGGGACTTGGGGCTCTTTTGTATAATTCTCTCCACATTTGTAACTGTGTGAAATATTTCAATGGGGAAAAAGCCGCTTGAAATCCTACCATAAAGTCATGCCCACCCCTCCTGCTGGCATCCAGTTTGGGCTTGGGAAGATGACACAGCCTGAGTGACAAACTCAGCATTTTCTTGGGAATCTTCATGCATGATCATGCCTAAGGGGTCCGTCGTATCCAACTCTGTAATTCCATGGATTGTAGCCCACCAGGCTTCTCTGTCTGTGGGATTTCCCAGACAAGAATACTGGAGTGGGTTGCCACCTCCTCCTCTACATGGCACATAGTAGATGCTCAGTAAATATCTGTTGGCTGAAGATTAGATCAGTTCAGTTCAGTCGCTCAGTCATGTCCGACTCTTTGCGACCCCATGGACTGCAGCATGCCAGGCCTCCCTGTCCATTACCATCTCCTGGAGTTTGCTCAAACTCATGTCCATCGAGTTGGTGATGCCATCCAACCATCTCACCCTCTGTCATCCCTGCCTCTCGCCTTCAATCTTTCCCAGCATCAGGGTCTTTTCATACGAGTCAGTTTTTCGCATCAGGTGGCCAAAATATTGGAGTTTTAGCTTCAGCATCAGTCCTTCCAATGAATGTTCAGAACTGATCTCCTTTAGGATGGACTGGTTGGATCTCCTTGCAGTCCAAGGGACTCCCAAGAGTCTTCTCCAACACCACAGTTCAAAAGCATCAAGTCTTCAGCACTCAGCTTTCTTTATAGTCCAACTCTCAGATCCATACATGACTATTGGAAAAACCATAGCCTTGACTAGACAGACCTTTGTCAGCAAAATGTCTCTGCTTTTTAATATGCTGTCTAGGTTGGTCATAACTTTTCTTCCAAGGAGCAAGTGTCTTTTAATTTTATGGCAGCAGTCACCATCTGCAGTGTTTTTTGGAGCCCCCCCAAAATATAAAGTCTCTCACTGTTTCCACTGTTTCCCCATCTATATGCCATGAAGTGATGGGACCAGATGCCATGTTTTTAGTTTTCTGAATGTTGAGTTTTAAGCCAACTTTTCCCACTCTCCTCTTTCACTTTCATTAAGAGGCTCTTTTGTTCTTCTTCGCTTTCTGCCATAAGGGTTGTGTCATCTGCTTATCTGAGGTTATTATTTCTCCTGGCAATCTTGATTCCAGCTTGTACTTCATCCAGCCCAGCATTTCTCATGATGTGCTCTGCATATAAGTTAAATAAGCAGGGTGACAATATACAGCCTTGACGTACTCCTTTCCCAGTTTAGAACCAGTCTGTCGTTCCATATCCAGTTCTAACTGTATGCAGATGGTTCTTGACCTGCATACAGATTTTTCAGGAGTCAGGTCACGTGGTTTGGTATTCCCATCTCTTTCAGAATTTTCCATGGTTTGTTGTGATCCACACAGTCAAAGGCTTTGGCATAGTCAATAAAGCAGAAGTAGATGTTTATCTGGAACTCTCTTGCTTTTTTGATGATCCAATGGATATTGGCAATTTGATCTCTGGTTCCTCTGCCTTTTCTAAATCCAGCTTGAACATATAAAAGTTCACAGTTCACGTACTGTTGAAGCCTGGCTTGGAGAATTTTGAGCATTACTTTACTAATGTGTGAGATGAGTGCAATTGTGTGGTAGTTTGAGCATTCTTTGGCATTGCTTTCTTTGAGACTGGAATGAAAACTGACTTTTTCCAGTCCTGTGGCCACTGCTGAGTTTTCCAGATTTGCTGGCATATTGAGTGCAGCACTTTCACAGCATCATCTTTTAGGATTTGAAATAGCTCAACTGGAATTCCATCGCCTCCACTAGCTTTGTTTGTAGTGATGCTTCCTGAGGCCCACTTGACTTCACATTCTAGGATGTCTGGCTCTAGGTGAGTGATCACACCATTGTGGTTATCTGGGTCCTGAAGATTAGATCAGTGTGGCTCAAATTAGAATAATAGGCTTCCCGCTTCCCTAAATCAACAAAATGATAGTAAAGTTCACCTGGAAGAATACATCTGCCAAAAACTGCTAAGATTAGCCTGAAAAAAGAAGAGCAGGGACAGGGGTCAGCCCTAAGAAGACACAGTCTGGTGGGAAAGAAATAGCTCGATAGGTCAGTGGAGTGCTGCTGAGTAGTGGTTCTCAGCCCTGGCTTCACGTTAGACGCCCCTAAAATGCTTCTAAAAAGCAAGCAAACAAACAAAAGACAATACTTGGGCCCTATTTCCAGAGATTGTGATCCATCAGGGTGGCACTTGGATACTGGTGTTTTCTTCCTTTCTAAAAACTTCAAATTTACCAGTGTTTAATTTTGTATTTTCTTAAATGCCTCCAGGGGACTCTTGCACAGGCAGGATTGAGAACCACTGGGTTGGCGGGTCCCGAAGTGGGCTTGGCACACAGGAACGTGTAATTTATGGTAACGTGGCATTTCACACTGGTAGCAACAGGAAGGGTTCTTCAACTAGAGATGCTGAGATAATTACTTCAGCATTTGGAAAGACCGCTGGATGTTTACTCCTGGCACCAGAGTAAATCCCACACGGATCAGAGTCTTGAATAGAAGTGACGATAGAGGAAGGAGGGGAAGGAAAAGTCACGAAGGTTCCTGAGGAAGTTATGGATAAGTTTGTAACCATGGTGGGGAAGACCCGCCGAAGCTGGTTATAAGCCTAAAGAGGAAAAAGCCTGTAACGTTAAAACCATAAAAACATTTGATTCCTGAATGTCACCAAATATGGTAAATGAAGTCAAAAAAATGAATGACAAACTAGAAAAGTCTGGTTAGAATACATGTGCCAGACAGTGGACTGCCTATCCACGACTAACACAGAACTCAAATCAACAGGAAGGTTCTGACGCCACCTGTAACTCTGCCGCCGGTGACACTGTGGACTCCGACAGCAAGCAAGTCTGTGGCACCAGCCGGGTGTCCTACTGTGTGAAAGTGCTGGTCGCTCAGCCGCGTCCGACTCTGTGCAACATCAGGCCTCCCTGTCCTTCACCAGCTCCCGGAGTTGGCCAAGTTCATGCGACAGGAAATCATAGGTGCACTCAAAACTTGAGCCCTAATGTGCATTGCAACAATCTTCCCCAAACCCAAAAGATGGGAACAACCCAAGTGGCCATCATCTGATAAATGGATAAACAGAATGTGCTCTGTTCCTATCGTGGAATGTTATTCTGTCCCAAAAGGACTGAAGTCCTGAGGCCTGCTACGACGTGGGTGAACCTTGAAAACATCACACTCAGTGAAATATCAGACACGGAAGTCTATATATTACATCATTTGATTTTATAAAATGTCCAGAATAGGCCAATCAATAGATGCAGAGAGTGGATTAATGGTTGCCTGGGGCTAGGGCGCAGGAGGAAATGCAGCAGTGTCTGTTAATGATTACAGATTTTTTTTTGCAGGAGAGTGGTGATGAAATGTTCTAAAACTGATTATGTGGATGGTGGCATGACACTCAATATATTGAGATGATTAAATTGTGCACTTTAAATGGGTGAATTGTTTAGCAGGTGAATTACATCTCAATAAAGCTGTTAAGAAAACACTGACATATGACTTCTCACTCCTCAGACTGGCAAAATTAGTAAGAGTGTAAGGAGACAGACTCCCTCTTATATCATCAATAGAAGTGTAAATTGGTGGCACCTTTCTGAAGAGCATTTTGGCAACCGCTGCCAGACTTAAAGCGCACACGCTCTTCATCCAAGGGCTTCCACTTCCAGCTGACCCTATGGAAATATTGCACGTGCAGGTACACCAAGGAGATGTGGCCGGGGCTTTGTAACAGCAAAGAAACAGGAAACGAACACACGTGCACAGAGAATGCAATCTTACCATGGAAATAAAACACAGCCATTCAAAAAGAGGTGGAGACCAAGGACGTGTTGGTCTGGAGAGATCTTCAGAGACGTCGTTCAGGTGCAACACTCACAAAGTACAGAACAGTGGGCAGAGAGCAGTTCTCTTTTAATCAGTAAAAATGCTGATTTACCAAAGTACTCAAGAAGGAAATGCAAAAAAAGGAATCATCTCCCAGGAGAAGGACTGCGGTAGAGAAGCTTTTAGTTCTTCTTTTATCATCTTTCGGGAACTGTTTAAATTTTCTAAATGTGTGCATACATTAACTTTATTTTTTAAATGCCACTGGGATTATCTGTGCAGTGGCATTCCAAGCCATTTTTCATTTTCTTCATGTTTTTCCGTATTGAAAAAGAAAACCTTGAAAAATCTCCTGCACTCCAGACAAATGTGTGATGGTTCTGTGCGTGCGTGCGTGCGTGCGTGTGTGTGTGTGTGAGATGAACTGCTGTTGCCCATGAGAACCCTCATAGAATCCACGCCCTCCCTCTCTGGGCCTGTTTCGCATCCTTAGGGAAAGAGCTGGGGGAGGTGCGCTGGGGGAAATAGGCTGGGGGAGGTGGGCTGGGAGTACTGCTGGCTTTAAAGGCCAGAAGCTGTAACTTCACTGAGTGCCTGAATATCTCTCCAGAGGCACCCCACACTGGTCTTGGCCGGCCCCCCTGGTGTGAAGCCAGCTCCTATGGGGCAGGTGAGCTTGGAGGGGGCTCCAGGTGGGATGGCAGGAGTAGGGTCCACTCCCCTGAAACAGTAGGAGCGCAGATGGGAGGGCTTTGAGCAGATGCTCTGCTGGTGTGAACCAGCTGGACTGAAGCCCACTTTCTAAGTGAGGGCTGAAGGGGTCTCTGAAGGCTGGTGGCCCCTGGGCCCAGCCCTTAATAGTCCCCTGGAGCAGGTCTGGAGTCCGGGAACCTGTGAATATGCTCCCATAGGTGTTTATGGGCTTACAGATGTGTGTTTCCCGCATGTTAGAAGTAACATGTGACACGTCCATGTCTGCGTCTCCTCCCTCCCTCCCGCCTCTCTTCTTTCAAGATCTGTATTCCAGCAACGTCCCCTCTGGGGCAGAGGCACCAGGGTGAAGAAGATGCTCCATTCCAGAGAGGGTCAGGAGTCCCTGGGGGCACTCTGTAAGGCTTGCCACCTTCCTCCTGGGACAATCCACAAAACCGGTCCTGGGAGAACCAAAGAATTGGCCAGGGTTAGTGGGCCCCGGGCGTTTGTATCCGCTTCGCACCTGTGCCCACCTGGGTGCTTGTGTGTGTATCTGGGTGTGATGTGGCGAGTGTGCGCCTATGGCTGTGGAATGTGTGTCCCTCCACGCGTGCAGCTGCAGGACACTCCGAGAGCATGTGTGCTGTCTGTTGCTGGCCCCCTGGGGCACTCGAGTGACAGGCCAGCCAGCTGTGGGCTAATGAGATGCCGTGGCTGCGGAGTGACTTCCCTCAGGGCCTGTCCCCCCTGGTGGAGCCAACTGCTCCTAGGGATCCAGAGACGGGAGCGATGAGTTCCTTCCACCCAGGGTGTCCAAGCATCCCCACTGCTCTCCAAAGGCCCTGCCAAGCTGACCAAACCTCTTAGGTCTTGCCTGCGGGGGTGTCTTGGTGGACAGAGTAGGATTCTGTAAAAAGAGGCCCCCAAACACTCAGCACAAATAACTTAGTTTATTTCTCCAGCAAGTGGTAGTGTGGGAAGGGGGTCCAGGCTAGCGTGGACGTTCAACAGCGGCCCCGAGCCCCAGGGCTCCCCTTGCTGGTCAGCCACACAGGACACAACCTGACAACCCTCCTGCCCGCTCTTTTGGCCTCAGGTGCCAATCCGGTCTGCCCCAGATCTTTGTTTTCTCACCAAGAGGCTTTGCCACATGACTTTCCAAACCACAGAGCAAGCTCTCTGGGATGAGGCTCGCCTCTCTCAAAGACACAGGACCATGGTGTACACTTTTCCCCTTGTTATTATTAAATATTAACTGTTTCTCTTTGTGGCTATAGGTTATCTGTCCTCACCCCCAGCCTTTGGGCAAAGTACTTTATTCTGTGCCCCCAGTTTCCTCATCTGTTAAACAGGGATAACCATAGTTCGACTCCTAGGTTTGCTGTATGGATCAAATCCTAGGTTTGCCTCTAGGATCAAATGAGCATAAAGCTTTTAGAATGAAGCCTAACATATGCTCCATGATATTTTAATAATATTCAGCACGATTATCTCTTTGGATTCTCTCCATCTCTCCATGGGGTGGAAGGGCAAGCATCACTTCATCTTGAGACAAAGAACTGAAGGACCAGTTGCCCAAGGCCACAGGGCTGGCAGGCTGGTGGCTGAGTCTGGACTTAATCCGGATCTGAACCTCAGCGACCTCGTGATAAACTTGAGGTGATGATGGAGGCCCCTGGTAGTATTAGGTTCTGAGAATCCAGTGAAAGTGAAAAGGGTTTGTTGCTCAGTCATGTCCGACTCTTTGTGACCCCTTGGACTGTAGCCTGTCAGACTCCTCTGTCCATGGGATTCTCCAGGCAAGAACACTGGAGTGGGTCGCCTTTCCCTTCTCCAGGGGATCTTCCCGACCCAGGGATCAAACCCAGGTCTCCTGAGTTGGAGGCAGGCTGTTCACCATCTGAACCACTAGGGGAGCTCTGAGAGTTCAGTGCTATCATGCAATCAGGTGACAGGAAGGAGGATACCTTTCAAACGTCTGTGCCCTTCCCCTTCATGGGGACCCCCAACCTACAGGCCCGCCACACCTACGCTCTCACACGGCCAGCAGGAATCCCAGCCGCCCCGTGCCTGGCGGCCCTGGGGTCAGCTGCTCTGTGTGCTGGGTGGGGCAACTGCGCCGACAGAGAAGCCCATTGTCTCTACCCTCTGGAGCTCTATTGTTGGGGCCTCCTCCCGGGGCGCAGCCCCAAGACACTCAGCTGCTGCCCAGCTAGTTCTGGCTTCCCGAGGTGGAGGAGGTGCGGATGTGCAGATAAACAACTGCACCCTGAAGAGTGGATCACCAGTCTGGTTCTACCGATAAGGACACGGAGGCTCAGAGAGGCTGAAGGACTGTGTGCGGAGCGCTAGTCTCAAGTCAGAGCTGCCGGACGAGGCTGGGCAGTGGGCGAGGGGGACCTCTAGGCGGAGAGGTCATGCATCGCATTAGGTCGGAAACGTCAAGGCCAGAACACCCGGCCCGACCTCATCTCGCTAATGCAAACAGACCCTAGAGCGCAGACGCTCGCCCAGCTGGGGCCGGGGTCACACAGCGACTCCGCCTCCGAGTCCGCCCGGAAGCCCGGCGTCCCTAGCTCCCAGGATCTCCCGGCCTTGGGACCGCGAAGACAGGCCGGGGGCCGGGGGCGGGGCAGAACGTGACCCCGCCCCCGAGGGCGGGGCGATTGCTGCCGTTCCAGTTCTGCGACGAGCGGCCCTCCCCCTAAGGGGAGCGGCTTCCGAGCA
Organism: Capreolus pygargus; assembly: GCA_012922965.1. Classification (NCBI taxonomy): domain Eukaryota; kingdom Metazoa; phylum Chordata; class Mammalia; order Artiodactyla; family Cervidae; genus Capreolus; species Capreolus pygargus. Next base: position 6,666,264 of record SNSB01003526.1, on the reverse strand, counting down.
GGGAGAGCTCTCACTGAGTGTTTCCCTGCGGAAGGCGGGACCTGGAGCTTGAAGGGCGTTGGGGGCGTGGCCTCCGTCCGCGCCGCCGGAGAGCTCGGCGCGGGACTCCGACCCTCTGTGACGCAGGGCCGATGGGGGCGGGGCGGGGCCGAGCCTTCTGAGCTCCGCCCCCAGCGGAGGCGGCCGAGGCCGGGGGCGTGTCCTGGGCGGGGCCGCGCCCGCCCCGCCCGGTCGCGGAGCGGTGGCGGC
>SNSB01003526.1:6627206-6661015 GCA_012922965.1 Capreolus pygargus | reverse complement strand
TAACACATCTGTATGGAATTCTGACTGTGTGCTGGGTGCCAAAAAAAAAAAGAATAAGCAAGTTTCCTGCTGCCATGGATTTGCATTTCCTGGTAGAAGACTGAAAATAAAGAAGTAACAGTACAAATGCATTTCAGAGCACCACATGCAACAGAGGGAAAAGAAAGAGGGTCCCTATGCAGAGGTATGCATGTGTAGTCTGAGTAATCAAGGAGGGCCTCAAGGAGGAGGTGAGGTGTGAGCTGAGACCAAAGAGTGATGAGTAGGTGATACTTGTGGCATTTCAGAGGAAGACAGTTGTAGAGACTCAGGCCTGGAGGAGCGCAGTCTCCCAGCGGGGGGAGTGGGGGAGTGGGCTGGGCTGGCGTCTGGGGGAGGGCATTCTGAGCGAGCAGGAGCAGGGGCAAAGGCCCTGAGGCAGGAGTGTCCCAGCAGCAGTGACACTGTTGGGTTGGAGGGAATGGAAGGGAGATGGAGAGAGGTGGGGACAGAAAGTGATGAGGGTCAGGACCACTGAGGGCCTGTGGTCACTGCGACTTTGCTCTGAGGGAGGTGGGAGCCCAGGAGCGTTTCAAGCAGGGGGGCGTGAGCTGACCTAGGTTTCCGAAGCTTGCTTGGCAGCTGTGATGGGAATAGATGGGACCCGGCTATCAGGATGAAATCAGGAGCCCAAGACGAAGCGGGTGGTTGCCGTGATCCTGGTGGGAGAGCCTGGACGCTCAGACTAGGCTGGAAGCAGCCGTGGCTGGAGGCGGACATGGCAGGACCCGGGGTTTGTTGTGAAGTTGGAACAATAGGACTTTCTTGTGCTCAGATTGGGTGTGGGGGGTCTGGAAGCCAAGGATGTCCTGGAAACTGTGACCGGAGCCCCAGGGAGTCTGGGTGCATCTTGGGCCTCATTGCCGCCCCCACAGTGCCCTGAGTCTGTGAGGGCAGAGACACAGACCCCCGTGCACAGATCACCTCCGGGGGTCTCCAGGAAATGGGACCCCCAGGGCTACAGGAGAGCTTCTCCACTTCTGCAAAACAAACAAACCAAAAAACGGAATTGAGATTTGGGTAGTGATTATGAATCTGTAGATGAATTAGGAGAGAACCATCATCTTCACAAGGTTAAGTCTTCCAGCCCACGGACACAGATGTCTTTCCCCTTATTCAGATCTTCTTTAAGTTCTTTCAGCAGCATTTTGTAGTTTCCACTGTACAAGTCTTACACCTGTTTGGTTAATTTGATGTCATTGTAAATGAAATTGCTTTCTTAATTTCCCTTCAGGGGCGGCGGCTTCTTCGTCTTTCCTTCTCTGTCCCCTGCTGGCTTGCTGGGGGTGGGAGGGAGGCAGTGGTCAATGTTTTCCTTCGGGAGCTGGTCGCTCCCTTCCAGGGAACAGTCTTCCCCACTTCCCACATGCTGGGTTGCTGCTGGTCTAGGGTTGGTGTGACAGACAGGTGGAGCCCCTGCCTTCCCATTTCTGGGTCTGCCTCCTCCAAACACGTGCACACATATGCCCCCGCTCACTCACACGTGCATACATGTGAGTGGACACATGTGCATATGCGCTTGCACACACACATGCGCGCACACACACACGTCTTGCAGCTGTGCAGCCAGACCGTGTTCTCCCTCCCCCAGCAAAGCTGTCACATTGCAGGGCAGCACCTCCCCACCAGGCCGCTGGGTGTCTGTGAGGACAGACCAGCTCCGTCTCTGGGCCTGGGGCCTCCACAGGCTCTTGGGAAAGGTGCCAGATGCCAGGGCCCCTGCAGGACTCTGCCTCGGGTTGGTGGAGAGCAGGTCTGGATCGCGGGTGTTCCCAGCCAGGCGCGAGAGGTCCAGGACCAGAGTGCATGGACACTTGCCCGGGGTCCGGGAGGTCATAGGGAGGCTGTATCCTGATCTGGGTGCCCCAGGCTCTTCTGCCTCGGCCGCGGGGACGGACGAGAGCACGCGGCCCCATTTGAAGGGACGGCTAACTCCTGGTGGATGAAGGGGCGTGCTGCGCTGGGGGAGCAGCAGCCCTGGGCGTCCAGTCCCGACTCTGTCGATGACTCGCTGTGACCTTGTAAAGAAGCATCCTCCTTCCTTACCGCCCTCCCTGCCCCCGCGGGGCCTAGCTGCCCCGGTGCGGGCCAGGCGGGTTCTGGCTAGGCTCGGCAGTGACCCGTCATCCCATGCAGTTCTCCTTTTGGACACGAGAGGGCAGCCGAGGGCCTTGGGCCATGAGGCCCTTGGGCTGACTTCTCTTTGAGAACACGGTGCTGTGAGCATCTCTGTGCTGAGCCCGAAGTTCAGCCATGGTGTGGGTGGGGGGTGGGGGGGGCATTTCTGACCTGAGGAGCCGCACCTGCCCACAGCCCCCAGGCACCCGAAGCTGGCCCAGAGGGAATCGCTGCCCGTGGGCCCGCTGGGCAGAGGGAGGCCAGCAGCCCGCGTCTCTTCCCACAGTGGTCCTTTGCCGTTGCCACCATCACAGAGATCCCGCCGGTCATCTTCCTGCCCAACTTCCTGGTGCAGAGGAAGGTGCTCAAGCCCCTGCGGACCCAGACGGGAGGAACCATAATGGTAGGGGGGGCGGGGGCTGGGCGGGAGCCCCCAGCCCCGGCTCCTTCCCTCCCTGGGCCTTTGCCCACCTGGGGTCTTCCCTCCAGAATGCCTCACCCCGCTGAGTAGTAGAGCAAAATCATAAATGTTCTTCAAGGCAGCAGCAGGAACTCTTTCTTGCCAAGCTTCTCGCATAGAAATCACTGCTCCTCCCCCAAGACCCCCTGTTAGCATTACCGTGTTTGCTGGGGCATAAGAGCTGTCCTTAACCAGCCGCACCCCCCACCCAGAGTGTGTCCTAAAACTGTGGCTCTGAGCTTCTCACGTTTCAGATGAAACAAACCCCTGTGACCTCAGCAGTGGATGGCGCCCCCCCCCATCGGGGCGTGGCCGTCACCAGTGCTCCAGGCAAATCCGGGCTTCACATCATGTGTCAGCTCAGTTCAGTCGCTCAGTCGTGTCCGACTCTCTGCGACCCCATGGACCGCAGCACTCCAGGCCTCCCTGTCCATCACCAACTCCCGGAATTTACTCCAACTCATGTCCATTGAGTCAGCAATTCCATCCAGCCATCGCATCCTCTGTCGTCCCCTTCCCCTCCCGCCCTCAGTCTTTCCCGGCATCAGGGTCTTTTCCAGTGAGTCAGCTCTTCGAATCAGGTGGGCAAAGGATCAGAGTTTCAGCTTCAGCATCAGTCCTTCCAGTGAAAATTAGCCACAGACAGTGAGGAAGAGAAGTGGAAATGATTGAAATGTGCAGTGATCTAACCCAGACCTGGATCAACACTGCCTGACCCCTTATAGTTTTCTTCTTAGCTTTGCAAATTTGTGCACTTTTGAAGTTTACTAGAATATTTCTGCTCACCCCAGAATGATGAGTTCCTGCAAGATTTCAGGATTAAAGCAACAGTATTTTCATGAGCAAAATTTTGCGTTTTCCCTTCAAAAGCCACGTGAGAATCCTTTCCAGCTCACGCACAAGCCTGTGAGGGGAGCTTCAGTTCCCCCCACAGTCACACAGGGGCTTACAGTTCGCAGGTGGCTCAGTGTGAAGAACCCGCCTGCCAATGCGGGAGCCACAGGAGATGAGGGTTCGATCCCTGGGTTGGGAAGATCCCCCGGAGGAGGGAATGGCAGCCCACCCCAGTATTCTTGCCTGGGAAATCCCATGGACAGAGGAGCCTGGCGGGCTGTGGTCCACAGGGTCACAGAGTCGCAAGCGGCTGAGCATGCACACACTGCACTGGACGCCTCATCAGCCAGCCAGTCGGGGGGTTGCCGGGGGGGGGGGGGCCCCGGGGGGGGGTGGGGGCGGGGTGGGCCCCCTGTACCCCACCTCACAGCGCATCCCCACCTTGGAGCTGGCTGCAAACGGTGTTCACGGGGCAGTGAGTCAGCGAATGAGCGGGTGAAGGGATAGGGCGCCTGCCTGCCTCACACTGTGCTTGTTCTCCGAGGCGGGGAAGCTGGCGGTGGACCGCGGCTGGGCCATCAACGTAGGTGAGTGCCCCAGGGCTGGGCCTGGGGCCAGGGGGCAGCAGCTCGGGTGCCATGACGGCAGAGCTGCCCCCCTGACCCAGGGATCCAGGGGCGGTGACCTGCCCCGGGGGGGGTCCATTTGCCTGGCCAGCCTGGAGGCCCAGAGCCATCCCTGGGAGGACGGAGGGGGCACCCAGGGCGTGCCCCTGCCCAGCCCTGCCCACTCCATGACTGTCCTTGCAGGCGGCGGCTTCCACCACTGCTCCAGTGACCGGGGTGGAGGCTTCTGCGCCTATGCGGACATCACACTTGCCATCAAGGTGCGTCCGAGTGCACGTGGCGGGCAGGGTGGGGGGCGATCGCCTCCAAGAGCCTCCCTGGAATCCCCCCCAGTCCGGTGTTCTCACCCCGCGTTGTTGCGGAGGGAGTTGAGGTCCCGAATGGGAGAGAGCTCGCCTGGGTCCCTCCGCTGGGCTGAGACTCAAACGTAGACATGACATCTGCTCTTCTGTGTTGCCTGTGACGGTCCAGGGGCCCGACAGCCTTCTCCAGGGGCCGGGGATGACGCTAGATTATTGATAGGAGACCTGGCTTTGCTCCAGGAGAGTGGGGAGGAGACAGGAATCATGATCTTGATGGTGGTGACAGCGGCGGGCATTTGCTGAGGGCCCAGCCCTGTCTGTAGGCCTCACCCCTTCACCCTCAGGGAACGGGGCCGGAGAGGGTGAGGGCACAGCCCGAAGGGGCAGCGCTGGCCGTGGCCTCTGCAGCTGTCAGAAGCCAACACTCCCCCAGCACCCGCATCTGGGCTCAGGCTGGGAGTTCGCGTGGTCCCCACGGCTCCTGTCCGCACACGGCTTGGGAACGGATGGGGAGGAGGGGGCGGTAGACCCTGGCCGTTTGGAGCGGGAGATGCCAGGAGACCTGGCGGGAGGGGAGGGCAGGGGAAGGAAGGGCTTCCCCGAGGAGGCAGCTTTAGGGCCAAGCCCTGTAAGAAGGCAGGGATGGCAAGACGGAGCTCCCGGTGCAGCCGGGAGGGGGGTCCCCGCTGCAGATACACACAGGCTCCTCTGAGCCACACGTACCTCCTGGCGGCCTGGGGTCTCCCACAAGCACGGAGGCGCTCCCAGCCCACCCGTCACCTCCCGGGGCCCCTGGGGGGCTGCGCCCTCTGGCCCTGGGGGGTCCTCACCTCTCCCCTCGCCTGCCCTGGCCAGTTCCTGTTTGACCGAGTGGAGGGCGTCTCCAAAGCCACCATCGTGGACCTCGATGCTCATCAGGTGAGTGCCCGGCGAGGCTGGGTCCCCACTCCCCAGGCGGCCTCTGACACATGGCCCCACGTGGTGGGGTTCCCCGCCCCCAGGAGCACCGCTGAGCCCCAAGCTGGCCCCCCCCCCCCCCGCCCAGCACAGGGGCGTTTCCTGGGGAGTGCTGGGGGGTCCTGGCCTGGCCCCAGGCACCGGCCTGCCGTGAGTGGCTTCTGTGTGCCCCCCACCCAGGGCAACGGGCATGAACGCGACTTCATGGGCGACAAGCGCGTGTACATCATGGACGTGTACAACCGCCACATCTACCCCGGGGACCGCTTCGCAAAGCGTGAGTGCCCCCCACCCCAGCGTGCCCCCCTGGACTGGGCTCTGTCTGCGGGGCTTCTCCCGTGTGCCGGGCCCTGCAGACATCACTTCACTTCTTGATCCTCAGCGTCCCAGGGAGGGGGAGGCTGTCCCCACTTCACAGACAAGGAGACTGAGACTAAAGGGGTCGCTTGACCCACCGAAGACCATGTAACCGCCCCCACCCCAATAAACACACCGTGAATCCCACTACTGGGGTGACCACCTGGAGAATAAAGTAGGATTTTCTTCTCGCTAGGCAGCTGCCTGGTCAAAAACAGGGAAGGGCAAAAAAGAAACAGAAAAATATAGAAGTAGAAAATGCAAGATAAGATGGCAGAAATCAGTTCAAACATGAGAGTTGTTAAATAAATGCAAGTGGGTTAAACTCATCAATTAAAAGGCAGAGACTCTTCGATGAAGCTTTCAAGACGGGGACCTGCCCACCTTGTGGGGGGGGGGGCGTTTATGCAGGAAGTGCCTGCGGGTCTGCTGTGGGTGACTCAGCCACTCTGTGGCCGCAGGGTCCTGTTTCTGAACTGAATCTCCAGTGGACTGGATCCGGACCGGATTCGGACCTGAGGGCACATGGGGTATCCGTGTCTCCGGGCGAGTGCTCACAGAGGCAGTGAGCTCAGGCACCCGGCGTGGGTCCCTGACTCCCCAGGGCAGTGTTTCATCCATGACCGCGCCCCTGCCCACTGTCCTTTGGGCCCGTTGCAGCTCTTACGCTCTTTTGCCTTAGTTTAGGGTGGATGAGTGGCTGAGCAGTGCTAGACTCAGGTGGGAGAGCAGGCAGTCCCCCCCAACCCCGTTACCTGTCTGCGCTTTGGGGCATCGCTGTCTCCCCCCCTCCCCAGAGGCCATCAGGCGGAAAGTGGAGCTGGACTGGGGCACGGAGGACGATGAGTACCTTCAGAAGGTGGAGAGGAACCTGGAGAAAGCGCTCCAGGAGCACCGCCCCGACGTGGTGGTGTACAACGCAGGCACAGACATCCTCGAGGGGGACCGCCTCGGGGGGCTGGCCATCAGTCCGCAGGTGCGTCCCGACCCTGGGGCGGGGGCGGGCTCCGCTCTGGGGACCCGGCACCGACCGGGAAACATGGCGGCGTGGGCGATCCTCCTGAGGCCAGAGGGGCTAGGCAGCAGCAGCAGCAGCGTGGAGCGGGGTTCGACCCACAGCAGGACCTCCACCACCCTGAGGGTCCGGGCCTGCCTGAGCCCACCTTCCCCATCCCCCCACCCCAGGGTGTCGTGAAGCGGGACGAGCTGGTGTTCCGGATGGTCCGTGGCCGCCAGCTGCCCATCCTCATGGTGACCTCGGGTGGCTACCAGAAGCGCACGGCCCGCATCATCGCTGACTCCATCCTTAACCTGTACGGCCTGGGGCTCATCGGGCCCGAGTCCACCAGTGTCTCGGCTCAGAACTCAGACTCGCCTCTGCTGCCCCCAGAGGTGCCCTGACCACGCCGCCCTCTCGGGGGCTGCCCGCCTGCTGCCCGTCCGCCCACCCACCGGCCCCCCAGCACGTCTCCTCCTCCAGCCGAGGGGCAGGGGGCGCCTCGCGAAGCTCCGCTCACCCCCCGCCCCCCGGGTCTCGGGGGCTCCAGGCCCCTCTGTGAACGGGGCAGAAGGCAGGGCTCGCGTCCCAGCAGGACCCACAGGGGCATGGCCTGACCAGACCCTGCAGAGGTGGCGGTTCTCCCAGGAGGGGGGAGGCAGGTGAGGCTCCGGGTGCAGGGGGGTGCCCGCCACGGTGGGGTGCTCTAGTTTTCAACACCGCAAGGCCGTTTCAGACTGAGGAGGCTTGCAGGACCTCCCTTCTGCCTCTTCTCTGCCCTGTCCCCCTCCCGCCAAGGGTGGGACGTCCAAGAGGGGCTGAGCCGGTCAGGCGGGATTCCCAGGCAGCAGGGAGGAGCCCGGGTCCTGGAGGTGGGGTCTCGGGGAAGGGCGTGGAGGCGCAGGTGGGCTTTCCCATCTGATGTCCCCTCCCATCAATAAAGGAAGGGCTGGACCCGCTGTCCCTGCGCCCCTCCCTGCTCGTGGAGAGGGGGAGCCTGTTCCACCAACATCTTGCTTGTCCAGAGGGCAGGGCAGGCTCGGGGTGGGGGGCAGGGGACAAGCTCTGGGCTCAAGGACAGGACAGGCCTGAGCTCTGGAGGCCAGAGGAAAGCGAGGCCCAGCCTAGGAGACTGTGAAGGGGCGGGTGGCCCAGCGGGGTCCCGCAGGCCCCGAGACCGGGTCGGGATGCGGTGCTGGTGACGCTGGGCTGGGGCTGCGGGGGGTGAGCGGGGGATCTCCATCCTGGCCTGCAGTGGGTAGGGGTTGGTGCTGGGGTGGGGCCCAGTAGGGCTACATTCTCCACCGGCCTCCCCGAAAACGCCAGGCCTGCCCTGCGCCCAGGGTCCCAGGCGGCCCTGACCTTGTCACCGGCTCTACTCTGAAGGGGATGCTCAGGAACCCCCGGGAAGCCGGGGGTGGGTGAGGCATCCAGCGCTCCAAGGCCTGGGCCTACTCTCAGTGATCAGTGGGGGGAGGGAAGGTGGGCCGTCCCTGATCAACCCCCTCTGGGACTCTGCTGCTTGCCACTTGGGGGTGCCCTGAATTCTCCCGCCATCTCCCTCACACCCCCTCTGCTGTGGGGGCAGGGCGGGTCCCAAGATGAGCAAGGGTCACAAACACTTGGATGCCCCACTGCCCCGCCCCGGCCTCTGCACCTGATGCCCCTTCTCCTCAACATGGGCCTGCGACCCCAGGGGGCAGGCGGCGACGGGCTTTTGTCCACGGACCCTCTGTTCCAGAGAACCATAAAGGCCCTTCCCGATGCACCCGGCTGCCATGTGTTCTTCAGAGGAGGAGTCCGTTCCTCCTAAGATCAGAGGAAATAAAGGCTGAAAGTTCACACAGCAAGGGGCCCAGGGCAGCAGCCTGGCAAATGCTAGCATTTTATTCTGTCCTCAGGGTCCTCTGGAGAAGGAAGGTTGCCGTGCCCATTGTACAGATGAGGCAACTGAGGCCCAGCGAGTTTGCCCCCGGCTGCGCATCTAGTGGGTGGTGAAGCCAGGCTTGACCCCAGCCCTGCCAGATCCCACAGCATGTTCTCAGCTGCCTCTGATTTAGCAGGGGTGAGCGGGGCTACTCTCCAGACAGGGATTTCAAGGGCGGGGGAGGGTGGGGATGGGAAGGTGCCAGGAAGGGAGCGTATGTGGGGATGGGCTGAGCGGGGGCAGAGGTGTTGGGCAGGTGGGGAGCAGGACCTTGTCCTCAGCCTGGCAGAGCGGCCAGGGTGCCCCCAGCGTGGGGCACAGCCTGGGCAGGCAGTGGGTGGCCCCTCAAGGGTCAGTGCTGGGGCAAGGACAAGAGGTGGAGACCTCGGGGTGGTGGGTGGGTCCCGGCGTGGCCTGTGCTGGGTGTGAGGCGGATACAGGCTGGCAAGGCTGTCATCTCTGTTTATAGGTGTAGATGCGGAGGCGTGCAATTGGGGGTCGGGGGGTTGCTTGCTCAGAGCGCAGACTGGGAGCTGGAGGGGCAGGATTCCCACCAGGGCCTTGGCTCCGGAATCTGCAACTCCTCTATGAGATGGGCCTTGAAGGACGCGGTACTCACCCGGAGGGTGGGCCCAGGACTGAGCACCTGGGGGATGTTTGGGACCGTCCGTGACTACGGTGGTGACTGCCGCGGGGCCGGGAGGAGAGTCCGGGCTGGTTCCCGTGAGGTGTTTGGGGTCTGTTCTTGGGAGGTGTGCTCTTTGCAAATGATCCCCAAGTTATGAAACCCCAAGAGGAATGTGCCAAGCCCTGGCCGACCGGATGGGCCAGAATGGGGCCAGGCTGAGAAGTCTGGGTTCAAACACGTGCTTGGAGGAGAACCTGGGGTCCTGGCAAGCTTGGAAAAGCTCCTGCAAAAAGGAGCCCACGTGGGTGAGCGTGATGCCCAGCGTTGGTGGGAATTTCTGCAGCAGGCGGCTCCAGAGTGTCCTGAAGATCTGACCTAAGAGGACCCCCTGCCCCTACCATGCCCCATGCTGGGGAGTGGGCAGACCCCCAGGCCCCGTGCCCACCACGTAGGGAGCCCCCTGGGGCCTTCAGAGCCTCCGTCCTCAGCCCTCCTGGTGGCTTGTGTCCTGAACTTGCGAGGCTGGGCGGGGTGTCCAGGGTGATGCTGGACCCAGCTCAGAGCCAAGCCCCATGTAGCTGCTGCGTGATCGCGTGCCCCCGTCGTCCCCGAGACCTCAGCGCCGGGCCCGGCTGGAGGCCCGCGAGCCCTGGGAGATCCTCTCGAGAGAGTTCAGAGCCCCGATCTCGGCTAGGGGCCGGTGTGGGCCCTCAGGCAGCACTGCCCGCCCAGGGCACCACGCCTGAGGCTGGAGGGGGCAGAAGCAGGAAGGGAAGTGCCCAGCCTGCTGCCTGGGGTGTAAACACAGATGGGGGCACTGGCAGGGCCCCTCAGCTTCGCAGGGACCCCCGGGCAGAACTGAAGGAGACGTGATGCCTCTGCGGCTCCTCCAGGGCCGCCTGCCCTCGAGCTGATTTCATGTAGCCCAGCCAGCCCCGGCTGGGGACGCCCTGCCCCGAGCCCAGGGCCACCGCAGGGAGGCTGGGTGCCATCTTGGGAGTGGTGCCTTCCCGGGACTGTCAGCCAGGCTGCAGGGGGGCAGTGGTTAAGCTGTGAGCCCTCGCCCCTCACTGGCCAGGCCTCGAGTCCCAGCCCTCTGCCCCTGGCTAGCTAGGTGCTTTTACCTCTCTGCCTCAGTGTACCCATCTGCAAAGTGGGAATGATACTCCACATGGGGGTGGTTGTCACAAAAACTCAAAGAGCCAGTATTCGTTGAGCACTTAGAGCGGTATCGAGCCTGGAGCAGACACTCCGTACTAGTTACCCATCAGCAGCTGCGTCACTGCCTTACGGACGAGGGCGTCGAGACTCAGAGCGGTCAAATGACTTGCCCAAGGTCACACGGGCAACGGAAAAGCCAGGGTACGGACCCGAGGCTGCCTGACTCTGGAATGAGCCCCCCGCCCCCCCAGCCAGACCGCCTGGCAAAGGCTCGGAATGACCAGGGTGCAGGAGGGGCAGAGCTGTTGTTTGTGGAGGGCCCGCTGGGACACCAGCTCAGGGCTGGTGGGCAGTCTGGAAACTGACGCCCCAGGGGGCTGTTAAGGAGCCTGGTGGCCAGCTGGGGACCAGAGCCGGGCCTCCTGGCTTCTGCCCATGGCAGCTTTCCGATGGGGAGCCGGAGGGTCCTGGTGTCGCCCCGGCCACCCCCCTGGGCATTTCTCTCCGCACACCTGTCGCCACCAGGGTCCAGGCACGCTGCAGGGCACGAGGGAGCCCTGAGCTCTGCCGGCAGGGGCGCGATCTCTGGAGGAAGGACGTGGGCTTTGTGGCCGGCCAGCCTCGGTCTGAACCTGCTTCACCACTGGCCTCGGAGGAACCCTGGGCAGATGTGTCCCCGCCCGCAGGCTGGCCCTTCCTCTGCAGAGGCCTGTGTGAGGGGACGGAAGTGGCCTGGCCTACGCGCTCCGGTCACTTGAGGGCGGACTTAGGGTCCAGCGGGAGTGTGTGGGCTGCCCTTCTGGCCTGCTCCCCAGCCTCTTGCTGCACAGACGGGAAATGGACACCTAGAGAGACGGGGCCTCGGTGCACGCGGGAGCTGACTCATCGGGAGGTGGTGGACACAGTGGTTGGAGCTGAACTTTTTTGCCAGCTCTGTGGCCTTGAGTAAGGCCGTCACCATGCTGAGCCCCAATCTCCTCCCCCAGAAGATGCCCTGGTGTCGACACGTTCTCAGTTAACATTGGCATCCTTTAGGAGGGCACCAGGCGGGATGTTCTCGGGGCTGGGTCATCCGAGATCATCTCGTGGGCTCCGTGCAGCTTCTGGGTTTACGACGCGGGGCGTGCACAGGCGTGTGTTCACTGGCTTCATTCTCAGCACAGCTGTGTCCATGGAGGAGGACATGGGTGCAGAGAGGGTGGGTCTCCGGACACGCCCCCTGCCCCCCAGAGCCTGCACCCCATATGCTGAAGTGCCCACCCGTGGGTGCCCCGTGCCCATGACCTCCCCTCCCAGGTGGGGTGCTAGCGAGGGGGCCTCGGGCATCCAGCTCCATGGCTCAGGGACGTCCCGCCCACTCCTGAGGTTCCCGTTGGGTGCCCTGGCCTTGGAGCTCGGGGAGGGCTCGCACATGAGGGGTGCTCCTGAGGGGCCAGGAGGAGGGGTCGGTGGCCCAACCTGAGACCCCTTCCCTGCTGGGACCCCCGAGCCGGGCACTCACAGCCCGTCGGTCGTCGCAGTAACCGATACCCGGGCGGCCAGACGGAGTTATGGTGTGCGGCTGGGAGGCTATTTTGTCTAATATGCCGAGCGGCCTTTGGAAATTCCTGGAGCCCATCTGGTCCTAGTTACTCCACAATATTGCTGTCTCTTCAGCTCGCAGACAAGGGAACACTTTTATTTCTCCTCTCGGAGCTCAGGAATGTGCTGAAAACACAGGCCGGCGGACGCCCATCTGGTTCCCGAGGCCTTCAGTCACGTGAGGGCCCGCCATCGTTCAAGGCTGTGGCTCCTTCCCCAGGAATCCTGCGATGCTGTAGGGGGTGAGGCCGGGGACGGGGTGCCGGCCGCGTGATGTGTTTCCGGACCCCAGGCTCTCATCTGCGCGGCTGAGACGGGCGCGCCTGGTGGTGGGGCTGGGGGGCACGCTAGCCTGGCACGTGGTGGGCCTCTAGCAGTGCCAGCTTCCCCAAGAGCTCCTCGAACCTGAGACAGGTCCTTGACCAATCCAGAGGCTGGTAGCCTCTGTCCAGTGGAAGCTTCAACTCTGATGGATAAGTCATTCTTGACAGCCTGGCCTGCCCACAGCCAATCCCAGAACCAGAAGGCAAGCAAATAGGGTCCCCGCCTAACCCATCCCTCTGGAGTCCAGGCCAGACCACTCCTGCTCTCTTGCCTGGGCCGGCCTGAGTCTTGATTCCCGGAGAGCTGGTCCCCGGGGGTCCTTCGGGCTCCCGCTGCTGCCACACCCAGACCTGGTGAGGCTGTTCAGTGCCCCCGCTCACACCCCTGCCTGGCACGGCTCCCTCTCCACTGCGGCCCCCGACGAGTGTGTAGAGCGGCTGGCACCCCCCCCTTCCTAGAGGAGCTCCCACCCCGCAGCCCGGGCTGTAACAGTCGTGGTCCCCTGCCCTCCCCTGGCCTAGCCCCCGCTGTCCCGAGACTACAGCGTGATCCAAGGTCAGATCCTCCTAGAGGGTGCACCTCTCCACCCCTCAACTTGGACATGCCCACGGACTTGCTTCGTGAACTGTGAGCTCAGTGCCTTGCGTGTCTCCCTGGGGATGCTTTCCCAGCCAGTGGGCGATGCTCTGAGTGCCTTCCTCTTGCAGCGATGGCAGGAACACATTTTGAGCTGTGGCATCTCTCAGTCTGGGTCCCCGAAAGCCCCAGGTGAGCAGAGCCCCCTCGGCAGACAGGGGTGGATGTTCAGAGTGAGGGAGAAATAAATCACTGCTGAGGTTCTACATGGCGCGTTGCATGGCATGACCTTGCCCATACTGACACCCATCCTGACACCCATCCCCTGCCTCTGACCACGGAGAAGCTTCAGTGATGCAGTGTGACGCAGGCTGGGCCAGAGTCCTTACCTAGACTTTTATATCTGGGGGCAGGAGGGGAAGGGAGTTTGTCTCTCAAGTCACAGAGCAGCCTGATTTCAACCACAAGGATAAAGCCTGTCTAAGGTACTAGAGAATGACATGGAGGGAGAAAAGGCTAAAACATGATGGAGAGATGAGGAAGCCTGGTGGCGATGAGACGGGGTTGTCATGGACAGCTGCACAAGTTGCGCACTGCACAACTCTGATGTGTGCTGTTCATGGGGGCATCAGGGTAGATGTATTTGCCAGGACACTTTTCCAGCAGGTGGCAGTAAAGCATCTCAAGGAAGTGGAGCCTTGCTGCACTTGGCACAAAACTTCATCCAGGCTGGCAGCCTTGCAGTGTCAGATCCCCGAGTTCCATCCTAGAGCCCCCAGAGCGTCCAGAGCTCAAGGGATTCTAGATGGCGCTTGTTCCCGCCATGAATTCCTCTTGTTGTTAAGCCCTGCTCACAGCAGAGTCATCGATGGTCCATTCACTGGCAAGAGGCAGTTAGCTGCTTTCCAAGCAGAGCCTGGGTGCTTCTAGAAGTGACTGACCAACGACAGGAGAGGAGACAGAACAACCACTAAGCAAACGCAAGAAGAGCAGCAGCCAAGTAGCAGTTGGGGCCATTTGTGTAGACGCGGGTGGCCCTCACTCTCTCCATTGGCACCAGGCACTCTGTTGTGCCTGAACATGACTGGCTGGCCTGGTCGCTTTTCTGTAGGGTCACAGAGGAGACACTGTGTGGGCTTCACTTCCTCTTGAACCCTTAAGTATAGCTGTGTTGTTGCTTAAAAAGGACAGACCAAAATTATCCGCAGAGGGTGTATGTGTGTGTGGCTTGAGCTAGGTAAACAATGTATCATTGTAAAAGGATGCTGTTGGCCGAGGTCCAGCCCCCCAGCTGTCCCCAGCACAGGAGGGGGATGCCGGCTGGCCGGGGCCCTAACCCCACTCTGCCCGGCTCATGAGGACTCCCTCCTATGACTCGAAATGCGGGGAGTTTCAGGGAAAGTTTTGGGAGAGACAGTGGGTCTTCCCTGATGGCTCAGCAGGTGAAGAATCCATCTGCCACAGGAGACACAGGAGATATGGGTTCCATCACAGGGTCGGGAAGATCCCTGGAGGAGGAAATGGCAGCCCACTCCAGTATTCTGGCCTGAAAAATCCCATGAACGGAGGAGCCTGGCAGGCTACCGTCCAACAGTTCGCAGAGTCGGACATGATTGAGCGACTGAGAACGCAAGCTTGCGGGCTGATGTCGGACCGTCAGGGCGCCCGGGGGGCGGTCTTGGCGTTGCCTTTCCCTGTGAGATGACTCCAGACGAGCCCCTGCCTCTGCCCATTCAGAGCTGCGGCGGCCAGGAGTGGGAAAGCTGATACCCACCTGCGGGGTCCTCAGGAGTGTCCGGTGGGCGTGCGAGGGACCCAGCATGTGGGGGTGCTCAGCACGCTGCGGGGCCCAGGGCGTGGCTGGCGGGCGCAGGGCCCAGGGCCCCTGACGTGGGTCCTTGCGTGCCCGTGGCAAGTCGCTTCGCCTCTGGGAGCCTGGGTTTCCTCGTCCGTCAAGTGGTGGCTTCCCAGGGTGCAAGGAACAACCAGGCCCTTTCTGCTTCCCTGCCGGGCAGCAAGGAGGTGGGGATGGGGAAGTCTGCGTCCCCTGCAGCCCCAGAACAGGGCCTGCAGGCAGGCAGTGGGTCCTCCGGAAGCACCCCATTTACGTTCTGGTCTGCGCCCTCAGGCTGCAGGAGACGGGCTGGGAGCGGTCTTTGCCAGGCCAGCCTAGAGACCCCCTCCCCACCCCACATCTGGGAGGGGGCCCCCTGGCCCCCCCAAATCCTGAGAAAGTGCCCCGTCCCCCACCCCCAGCCAGGCCCTCCCCAGGGCTCCCCGGCAGGCTGCTTGGCACCTCTGGTGCAGGGAGGGGGAGCCCTGGGCCCCGCCAGCAGCCCCGGGCCAACACCACAATTGTTTTTCCACCTGGAGCTTCCAAGGGGCGGCTGGCAGCCAAGCCGGGGGGCTCGGGTGAGCCGCCAGCGGGCGCGGGAGGAACTGAGCTTCAGCCGCTCCGTCCACAGAGAGAAGTGGATGGTGCAGGTTGGCACTCACTGTCGCTTGACCTGGGGTGCCCAGCCGAACTGCCCTCGGCTCTCTGTTTCATCCGTGAAATGGGGACACCTCAGCCTGGCTGGGGGCCCCATGCAAAGGCCTTAGAACAGTGCCTGGCCCTGGACGAAGGCTCCAGAAATGTGTTGCGTGATCGTTACGGTTATAAAGCATCATTCCTGCGGGTTGCCGTCCCGATGCTGACGCCGCGTCTGCGGTGAAGCAGGTTGGTCCCGTCTCTGAGCAGCTGTGTGTGTAGGGAAGCTGTGAGCCCACAGACACCCCCGCCCTCCCACCGGTCCCTTCCCCTCTTCCTGCCTTTAGCCTGGAGGCTGCCCCCCAAAGTGTAAGAGACAGGCCACCTGCAGGCCCCTCTGCTGCAGACGTGGGGGACCTATGGATATCGCCACATCCCAGCAGCCTCTGTGCGGATTTTGACATCCAGGCCAGGGCTGGGGGCAGGGCGGCCCTGCAGCTGTGAGGTCCAGCGGGGCTGAGGGGCGGCTACTCGGGTCCCCGGGGCCCGGCTGTGAGAACAAGCTGTCCCCACCCGCCTGGCCGCCGTCCCTCGCTGTTGTTTGGAGGAGACACAGGTCATCACACGCTGGTGGCCCCACCCTGCCTGCCCCTTGGCCTGGGACGGCCCCTGGCTGACCGAGCCTGACCCTCTGGTCAGTGATGCAGGCCGGGCACTCTCCCCCGGCCTCCTTGTGAAAACCAGGGGGACGGAGTGGTCGGCCCCCACGTGTCCTCCCGGCTCTGGGCCTGGGGGAGGAGGATGCGGTGTGGGGGTGGGGGCCGGGGAAGGGGACACTCGGGCTGTTATACTCCTGGTGGCATTTGAGAGGCCCTTTTAGGGAAGAAGATGCTCAGGTGGGTGTGCATGCCCATCAGTGGGATGTGCCTCACCCCTCATCCATCCTGACCCGGCTGGGCCTAGGCTGAGAAGCAGCTGCCAGGCTGTGGAAGAACCACGCGCCCCAGAAAGGGACAAGGCCTCAGGAAGGGGAGGGGAGAGTCATTAACACTGGCCGGGGGAGCTTGTCCCAGACCAGTCAGATCCCGGGGAGGATCCCGCCGGGGAGGCAGGGACATCTCCAGGAGCCCGGTTGCAGGGCTTGATGACGAACACGACCCAGCAGGGAGACAGTAGCTGCGTCTGGGGCCCCAGGGTCACTGGCTCTGCCGGGCCCGCCTGCTGATGGGAGGAGGCACAGGGCCCAGGCATGGAGGGGCCAACTTGAGGGGCGTTGCAGAGGCCAGTTCCAGTCCCGCCTGGATCTCATCCCAGCTGTGTGACTGTGAGCAGGGCCCTTCTCCCCTCTGACTCCCCACTCCTTGTCCACAAAGCCGAGGAGGAACGCCCCCAACATGTTCATCTTGGCCCTGGTGTTCTCTAGCAGCCGGCTGGCAGGCAGGCAGGCGGGCTCGGAGCCCCTGGCCACATCGGGCCTCCTCCTCTGTCCGGGAGGCTGGAGGATGCGGCTGTGGGCATTGATGGCACTGGCTCCAGCTCCCAAGACCCTGGAAGCCGCCAGGTCAGTTCCAGGATGGGTGCTCTGCCCATGGGAACTTGGGTCCATCCCAGGAATGAGAGGGCAGAGGTCTGCCAAGCTCTCTCTGACCCGGGACGGACAGTGGGCGCTGCCTGCCGGTCCAGCGCCAGCGGCTGCCAGCCAGGGTCTATAGCAGACAGTGGTCCTCCACCTCCGAGGGCTGGAAAGGGGAGCCAGGGAAGCCTGCGGGCTGTGAGCAAATGTCTCCCCAAACGACACCTGGAACTGAGCTGAGTCGGGAGCTCCCTGTGGCGGCTGGACACGTGGACTGGGCGGGAGGGGGCCCCACTGCGAGTGAGGGGAGGGCGTCCCGCCGGGCTTGGCAGTCGGGGCAGGGCCAGGGGGCTGGGGCCATGGCTCCGGGGGCCTGAGATGCCCGCTGGGGAAGGGGGGCCCCGCGCAGACACAGCGAGCAGGCTCAGGATTGGTGGGGGCATGCCCCTGCGCCCTTGTAGACTCAGCCGCCCCGACTGTCCTCAGAGCTGGCGCCTCCCGGGAGTCGGGGCAGGCAGCCCCCTTGGGGAGAGGCTGGCTCCCAGCACTGCCCTTGAGTGTGACCTTGAGCCCCACTGCCCTCACCGATGACTCCAGCCTTTCTCTGACACCGTGACTCCAGAGTGCTTGGCTCCGCAGGCCCCAGGGCTGGATGGTTTAGGACGTTGTGTGTAGACGAAGGCGCCACCTGAGGGGAGTGTTCCCTGGAATGAGATCAGGCGGGGGTCCCGTGGGCAACCAAAGGGACCGCTGGCTGCCCCCACAGACGCCCGAGGGCTCAGGGCGGGGTGGCCTGCCTCCTGCAGCCTCCTTCCACTCCCCGGGTGCTGGGAAAGCCTGGCCCCCTGATGCCCCAACTCCCCTCCTCCACCTGGGCAGCGCCAGGCTGAGAAAGAGTGCTCCTCCCTCCATGGCGCCCTGGGGTCTCTGAAGAGCCTCCCACTTTGCAGCCCGGGCATCACAGATGTGGGGAGAGCCCTCCACTCTTCTACGCCCCTGTTTCCCTAACTCGAGCTCTAGCCAGGCCATCCCTGGCTGGATGGAGGTGGGGTCCAGGGGAAAGCTGAGCTGGAGGAAAGGTGGCCAGCGGCCCAGGTAAGGACAGGGCTGTGCCTGACTCGGGGAGACACCCCCTGCCTGCTGAGGACAGCTTCCTGCCCAGCCGGCTCCAGGGGGAGGGCATCATCCCGGAGATAACACCGTGGAACCCAGGTCAAAATCTAACGGGGGGAAGCTGGCAGTGTGGCCAGGGGCACCCGGGCAGCCGTCCAGCAGGGCAATGCCCCAGCAGGCCTGGAGCCAGCGCCTCTTCCTGATGTGGGTCCTGGGCTCGGGGGTCTCAGGCGAGGACAGACTCTTCCTGGGGCCGGAGCGCAGGGATCCTTGCGGTGGGCACATGTGTGTGGTCATTGCGCTCTGCTTCCCACCAATACTAAACCTGGCGACCCTCATTAAGGGCCCTGAGAGGAAAGTGAGGCCTGCTGGGTGATACACCTGTCAGCGTCACAGCAGGTAAGGACGCAGAGAGCCAGGCAGAATGCTGCTGGCTCGGCGTGCCCAGGGACATGGTGACACGGGGCTCAGAGAGTCCTCAGGCACCAGGGCCCGGAGTCCAGGCTGGGGACTGGGGACATAGCAGGAGGCACGTGAGGACAGGGGGCCCCCATCGTGCCAGATCTGTCCTGGGGGTTAGAACGGCTCTTTGTCCAGGAAGTGGGGTTCAGAGAGTGTTAGTCGCTCGGTCGTGTCCGACTCTGCGACCCCATGGACCGTATCCCGCCAATCTCCTCCGTCCGTGAGATTCTCCAGGCGAGAATTCTGGAGTGGCTTGCCATGTCCTCCTCCAGGGCATCTTCCCAACCCAGGGAAGGAACCCTGGTCTCCCACATTTCGAGTAGATTCTTTCTCGTCTGAGCCGCCAGGGGGGCTCAGAGAGGTCAGGAGCAAACCCAGACTTGTGCGGCTGCTGTGTGGTCGTGAGAGGCAGCCCCCCTTGGGTGTGACACCATAGCCCACGTTCGTGACCTCTCCAGCATTTTCCCCAGCTTAGCCCGAGGGCTGCCTGGCAGGGGTCGACAGACGCTGGGCAGGCAGCCTGCTTCCTCCCTGGCCGTGGGGAAGGCCGCGACGGGGGGCCAGGGGCGAAGGCAGCCGAACAAAGGGCTTTTATGTGCGGGAGGGTTTCTGGCCGGCCGTCTGCGCGCAGGATTGGGGTCATCAGTTTGGCAGGGCGGGCACGGGTTGGTCCAGGCTGCCTGCTGGGCACAGCATCCCGGCTGGCGCGGGGGCTTGTCTGCCGGGTCACGTCTCAGTGGTGCGCTGAGGCCATCGGGGCTGGGAAGGTCAGAGAGAGACAGAGAGAGCCTGACAAGCATCTTTCTGGGGTGTGGGCAGAGCCAGAAAAGTCTCCCTCTCCGAGGCTCCCCCTCGATCACGCCCTGCCCTGCCATGACTCGGACGGGGGCCTGGCGGTTGCCCCAGGTAGGACAGAAGGTGAAGACCCTGCTGATCGGTGGCCCTCCAGGGTCACCCAGCAAACCCAGAGAAAGCCTATAGCCACAGGGCCTGATTGGTGGTCCCGGGGCAAGGCCTGGCGAGCAGGACTCTTTTTCCAGAGCTACTGCCTTGCCAGAGCCATGCAGAACGCGGCGGGCTGGTAGGAACAGCACCCCCACCCCCACCCTGGCGCTGCCAACATGGGGGCCTTGCCTGTGCATGAGTTGAATCAGTCATAAAGGCAGTCTGCTTTTTATGATCACCGTGCTCCAGAAATTCTGCAAAGTGTTCTGGATAAAATGCTTGCCTGTGTTAAGCCATCGCTGTGGATACGGTCGCTGATGTGTGTGTTTTCACGACGCACCTTTTCATAAGCATCATGTCATCCGTGGAATTGAACTGAACTCCGTGCGATCTGGCTGCCCTGGCACCTGAGGACTCAGCTCCAAGCACATATTTGGAGGGTTAAGTCGGTGACGGCTCAGCACCCTCAGGACACATTAGGTGCGTTTGGGGTCTCTGCTGTCCGCTGTGCACCTACTCCTGTGTTTGGTCGGTGGATTGGAAATAATCAGTTCCTGCGCCGTGATTATAGCTCTGGGAGCGATAGAAGCTGACTCACCTCCATTCTGCGTGACCAGGTACAGCTTTTATCTGGATCTAAGATCCCAAACTGTGGGATGAAAAATGCAGATTCTGAGAGAAATGCTTGCACTTGGCGGGTACACATTTTTGTTCAGACATAAAATATTTCCATTTCATGATTAAGAGTGAGGTGTTCAGCAGATATCTGCACACCCACGTCTACAGCGGTATTCTTCACAGCATGTTGTTTTCAGTCGCTCAGGTGTGTCCGGCTCTTTGTGACCCCATGGACTGCAGCACGCCAGGCCTCCCTGTCTATCACCAACTCCCGGAGTTTACTCAAACTCATGTCCATTGAGTCGGTGATGCCATCCAGCCATCTCATCCTCTGTCATCCCCTTCTCCTCCTGCCCCCAATGCCTCCCAGCATCAGGGTCTTTTCCAATGAGTCAACTTTTCGCATGAGGTGGCCAAAGTATTGGAGTTCCAGCTTCAGCATCTGTCCTTCCAATGAACACCCAGGACTGATCTCCTTTAGGATGGACTGGATGGATCTCCTTGCAGTCCACGGGGCTCTCAAGAGTCTTCTCCAACACCACAGTTCAAAAGCATCAACTCTTTGACACTCAGCTTTCCTTATAGTCCAACTCTCACATCTGTATATGACTACTGGAAAAACCATAGCCTTGACTAGATGGACATTTGTTATGTGTGTTTTACTACAATTATGTGTTACGTATAAAATGACTACAAGTTAAAGGCAGTGGCCATGAAGTTCCCCATGGGCGCCGGGGCCCGTGCTACCTGCTCCCAAAGCCCCGGGGCGCCCAGCGCTGCAGCGGAACTCGGGCTCTGCACGAATGGCCCACCTGCCGGGGACCCAGCGCTGCTCTGGGAGGTCTGTACGGGGATGGAGCCGGCCGGGAGGTGCCCAGTGAGCTGCTGTCTGGGAGGGCGATCGGGCTTGGGGGTGACCCTGGACACTGGCGTGGGCTTGTCCAGCAGCTCTGCCTTCAACCTGCCGAGGTGGAATCGATACATTCCCGCTCTTTGTCTGGTCACTCTCCACGCCAGTGTGCGCGAGGACATGGCCTTCGTTAAGCCCTGTTCTCGGCGCCCCCTGAGACGATGGC
The DNA here is from genome assembly GCA_012922965.1 of Capreolus pygargus. NCBI lineage: Eukaryota > Metazoa > Chordata > Mammalia > Artiodactyla > Cervidae > Capreolus > Capreolus pygargus. The sequence continues at coordinate 6,639,871 of SNSB01003526.1, read as the reverse complement.
CTGGCCTCCCATGTCTCTGTCGCCTTGGCAATGGGTCGTCCTGCCCTCCAGGCTTGCGGTCCTGCTTGGGACTCGCTCACACGCGATGCTTCTCTCTGCGGAGGTGGCTGGGTTTGCTTTGCACGCCTTCGCTCAGGACCTTCACGTCCGTGTCTCTGGATGAGACTGGCCTGTGCTTGTCCTTCCTGCTAGCTGGGGGTCTTCCATTTCTCAGCCCCCTCTCCTGCCCCGGCCCTGGCTCACAGCTCAGCCGTCTAAGCCTGTCGGGGCTCCAGGACCGAGGTGCAGGCCATCGCTGGGGGTGCTGCTCCCAGGGTCTGGGGGGCCTGAGCCCCTCTGTGTAGCCTGGGGGTCCTGGGGTGGCGGTCCTGTTGTCTGAGGATGGTGCCCACCAGCAAAGTCACCAAGCGGGCAGAGGCCTCCTCAGTTTGCCGGGCATGTGGGGGCTTAATGGGGGGGTTCCTGCAGCTGAGCTGCAGCCTGGCACCCCACGAATCGCTGGTCTCTTCCTTCACAAGGCCCAGCTTCCTAATTCACCGCCACTGGCTCAACAAGCAGCCTGCACTCCTGAGCGGACAAGGCGGTAAGTTATTTTCCTTCCATCCTGGCTCTGCTGGCCGGCTGTTCCCTGATCCCCACCTCCGGCAGAACCCAGAGGGGTCAGCCGAGGAAGGCGGGTTCAGGACACTGAATCTCCTCCGTCATGTGCCTTCCCGGGTGGGACGTGGCCTGTGGCCTGTAGCCTGTGGCCTGGGACAGGGTGGGGCGGGTGCGGCGGCCTCCCCCGTCCCTACCTCCTCTGCGGCCAGCCTGCGGAGGCCGGAGGTTGCAGGGAGCAGGCCGGTGCCTGCCTCTGCCGCCCGCTCACTGCCGTCTCCGCAGCCCCCTGGGCTGCCCTGAGTGGCCGTCAGGGTCCCTGGCGTGGCCTCTGTCCCAGCCATTGCATTCGTGGGCACGTGAGAACTTTCCAGAAGCACTGTTGGGGAGAGGCCCCATCTGCGGAGGGCACTGACCCCAGGGCAGCTTCCCTGTCCTTTCCGATGCTGCCCCAGCAGGGTGCCCCGGGCCAGGCGTCCCTCCAGCGTGGGGAGCTGACCTGACGGCCTGAGCCTGGCCGCCTCTAGCGCTGACCGTCGCGGGCACCAGCGACTGCTCTCTGCCCTCCCCTCCCCTGCACACCTGGGCCCGGGACCCGGGGCTGCCGGGATCCAACTGGGAGTCACAGGCCTGCGTCCTGGCAGGCCCACACGGGCTGGAGATCCGGCTCTGGGGGCAGGTTTGGGGGTAGCCTTGACTTCTGGGAGAGGGGAAGCGCTGCTTATGTCCTCCCTGGCTGTTGAGCCCCCAGCCCCACCATCCTCCCGCTCCACTAGGGATTCAGATGCATGGTGGGTGCTCCCGTGCGGATGGTGGAGCTGCGGCTTTCCGGCTCTCTTTAGAAGGTGGGGTTTGGGACTCCCCGGGTGGCCCAGTGGCTAGGATTCTGCGCTCGCTCCGCCGAGGGCTTGAGTTCAATCCCCGGTCGGGGAAAGAAGATCCCACATGCCGAGTAGCATGGCCAGTATAAAAAGAAAGAAAGAAAACTATGCAAGAAATTCATAATCTGAATCTATCATAGAATGTGGGCTTCGGCGGGCTTCTTTGTCCTTCACTCTGGGTCCTGGTTACTAATTTCTGCAAAAGCCTCTGTCAAAAAGCAAAAGCGGCTCAGATAAGGCGGTGACTCAGCCCCGGGCACATGCGGTCTCCTGATTAGATCTGACAGGCCGACTGCCTCCAGATTCCCAGATAGGGTAATCCCTCCGGCCGCCCTTTGGTTCCATATCTGAGGACACAAAAGATGACTTGGAGCAAGGATTCAGGCAGGAGGGGTGACCCAGAAAGCTCAGAGGGGGAGGGGAGGGGGAAAGTGACCAGCAGGGGCGCGAGTCACCCCGGGGTAACTGGGGCGCAGCCAGCCAGGGCCCCCGAAGTGACTGCGCAGGGCACCCCTGAGAACTGCCCCGGTGGGCGCCGAGGAAGCTGGGTGTGTGCCCAGCCGTCCTGCCCCATGCTGGCTGAGGTTCACTCCGAAGCACTGGGGTGGCCCTGCACACACATGGGCCAGGTGCAGCCCTGAAGCCAGAGGCCACACGTGTGTGCAAGGCTGACCACGGGCGCTGCCGTGACCTCCTGCAGAGCTGAGGGCAGAAGGCAGGGTGTGGTCTGCCACTGGGCCACTCCGCTACCCTCTGGAGACCTCATCAAAACTCACATAAACAGAGCTGGGGGGACATCCCAGCTCCCACGCGATCCTGTCTTGGGGTAACTTTTTACGCCCCCAGCATCAGGGTGTGCTTGCTAGATTTTCCTGAATCACACAGACTCATGAAACCGGCCCGCAGGTTGGGATTCAGAACCCAGGGACTTCCCAGGAGGCCCATTGGCTGTGACTCTGTGCCTCCAACACAGGGGACACGGGTTCAATTCCTGGTCGGGGAACTAAGATCCCACATGCCATGGTCGGGGAACTAAGATCCCACATGCCATGCGTGTGACAAAAAAAAAAAAAAAAATCCAGAACCCGAGAACCCTTCAGAAGTCCCCTCCGTGCCACCTCCCAGTCCTAACTACCCTGAGGGTCCCGCTCCCAACTTAGCCGCACAGATTACTTTCGGCTGTTCCCGAACCTCGTGAAAGGGGCCTCCTCTGCGTGGTGTTTGCGCCTGACTTCTGCGGCCGCGTTCCTGAGCGATGTCCCTGTTGTCCCATGTGGCCGGGAACATGTTTTCACCATGATACCATCTGCAGCTGTGCGGACGTGCCCTGACCCCCATATCCATCCCCCTGCGGTGGGCATGCCAGTGACTTCCAGCTTGGGGAAACAAGGGCGGCGCTAGTGGGGACCGTCTTGTCCAGCCGCTGGTGGACACATGCCCGCCTCCTCCACAGGGGAGTTTCGGGTCATCCAAGTTCAAGTGCTCAGCTGTAGCCAATTCTTCCAAATGGTTTCTGAGATGACCATGCTGCGTGAAGCTCCCACCCGCAGCGGACAAGGATTCCAGCTGCGGCTCCTCCCGCCCACACTGCAGACTTGCGTCTTCCTCCTTCTACCAACCTAGGGGGCGTGGGGCTCATCCACAGGCACCACATCCTTCTGACCCCTGCCTGCCTCCTCCACGCTTCAGAGACGAGACAGAACAGAGGCCCAGAGAGGGAGTCCCCGGCCCCACGTCACACAGCGTGCAGGCAGCTGGCCGGGGCTTGATCTGGGCTCTCCGTGGGACGCCTCCTGCCAGCCGGCAGGAGGCGGGTGGAGGGGACGTGGGTGGAGGGGATGTGGGTGGATGCTCGGCAGATTTCTGGACATGAGGTGGTGATCAGGACTGAGGCCCACTCCTCCACCGGAATCCGTGCAGCCAGCCGGTGACAGCTGCCCCTGCCCCTCCTCTGATCAGCCGACAGGAGGGCACGGTGCCCCGTCTTCCCAGGGCAGGACCAGGGGAGGTTGGGTGGGCGACACCCCCGCCCGGGCTGCTGAGACCCCGGCAGGGAGCCTCTGGGCAGTGCAGTGGTTTGCAGTCCAGCCTCCGCGCCTCCGAGCAGCATCCCAGGACCTCTGACCATGACCTCCAGGCCTCTCTAGTTCCCTGCCCGCTCAGCAGGCCATGGGCATGAGCCCTGCATGCGTCAAGGCGGAGAGTGCGCCTCCTCCAGCGCCCTCGGGCCCACGGGAGACTCGGACAGCGGGGCCTGGAGGCCGAGGGCGGCTGGGGTGCTGCCCGCCAGCAGCCCCTCCCGCCACGTGTTGGCACGTGGCTTCGCTCAGCTGCAGCCAAGCTGCGGAAAGAGCCCAGAACACGGCCTCTTTGTTTGATCCCAGGTCTGCCTGCTCCCCGAGGCTGCAGTTGTGGGCCCGACCTCGGGCTGGCCACCCACAGCCTGACCTGTGAGAGGAGAGCCGGGACACCCCTCTGTGAGACGGGGAGACGCAGAAGACAGGAGGGTGCCTGCAGGGCGCAGTCTGGGAGTGCCCGTCCCTCCTCCAGCCTGGTGGCCCCTGGGTCTCTCCCAGGGTGTCCGTCAGTGCCGCCGCCTTCCTTAGACATCCCCAAGCTGCCCCATCCATCTGCGTCTTCCACGGAGCTTTGCTGATCTGCTCCTGGGCAGCTACGTTCCCACTTACGAGGCATATACTTGTGAGCAAAGCAGTCATGCTCTTGACCCTCGGGGAGTCTGCTGTTCAGTGGCAAAGGCTTATGAGCCTGTTGACAGTGCCCCAGGCCAGATAACAGGCCCTGCGGCCCCACCGCCTGGGTAGGGGTGGACGGAAGCCAGGAGGGCTCCCTGGAGGAAGTGGTGTTTCAGCTGAGACGCGAAGGCTGGGAAAGAAGCAACAGGTAAGGAGGTGGGGCCGGTGGGGAGAGGGAGGGTGTTTCTGGCAGGTGTCACAGCACAAGCCGGAGCTGGGAGGTTGCAGAGAGCAGGGTGTGGACGAGTAAGTGGATACAGCCCCACAGGCGCAGAGAGGAGGGGAAACTGTAAGAGGAGAGTGAGGAACGCTCGGCTCCTACTGAGGGTAGACGCGGATCAGAGCCCAACCACTCGACGGCCTTGCCGGCCTGGCCTCGGGCGTGGGCTTTGCTCCAGGGCCCCCAGGGAGCCATGGAAGGGCTTAAAGGCGGGGAGTCACATGGCCAGACTGCGCTTTTACAAATCAGTGATTGCAGAGAAGAAAACAATATTTTCAGGGGGCGAAAGGCCTGAGCAGAAACTTCACTGAAGAGGAGATGCAGATGCCTGGCAAACACGTTAGAATCCTCATCCTCATTAGTGACCAGGGACATGTAAACTAGAACCACGCTGAGACACCATTTCACACCTACTACACGGTTAGCAAGGGTCGGCGAGGAGGTGCGGTGGTCCGGCCGCCGGCAGCAGCTGGCGGGAGCCTGTGTGGGTGCAAACACTTGGAAACAGCAGTTTGGCTTGAGCTGGTGGACTTGAACACGTGCACACCCGTGACCCGGGCTGGACGCTGGCCCTGGAGGACTAGTACAGATGTCCCTGGAGCAGCCAGAACCCTGTCACACGTAACAGGGAAACCAGACCACAGCCTGGAACATCCAGACAGCAGATTCAGCCTGTGTGCTCACCCAGGGGTGGTGGAATATTACACAGCGCTGAAAGGAAGCGCAGACCAGCTGTGGACTGACACGCGCATGCTAACTGATGCAAATAGGGACGTTTACAGGGTGTCTGTTTAGGACCAGTTCAAAAACAACCCAAATGACGTAACGATTAAGGGATGTACCCAGAGCTGGCCACTGCGTTTAAGGAAATCCAGGGAGATGCTGCAACCGGGGAGGGGCCTGGGAGAGGCTTTCTGGGTCTGGTAGACCCTGTCGTCCACAATCCCCCCTTCTGGTATTTTCACAAAGTGGAAATCAGCCACTGGGCCCGTGTCGCATTCCCTCCCGCTGGCTTCACATTTTTGCAATGGGTGTAACCTGCTTGTTTTATTATTAGTCACCAGCCGCAGGCGACGGCATTCCTATCAGGCCCACGTTTGTTTCCACGGGGCTGCCGGGGTTCCTGGTACCCGGTCCAGCCGCAGGCAGCGACCATGTGAGATGCAGGAATCTCCGCACTCTCATTGGCTGGTGGCTCAGGGCTTCGTTGGCTGAGAGCCAATCGCTGATGAGCTGGATGAAGTCCCCAAAGTGTCTGTTGGGGATTTTACGGAGAACACGCTTCAGAAATGTGTGCTGTGGGGGATTTTACAGAGAACACGCTTCAGAAATGTGTGCTATTATCTGACAGCGTCTGAATCGAATGCAGAAGAAATCAGGTTCAAACCCAAGAATGCAAATGCAGTCACCCCATCAGGGTCGTTCACGGACTCTTCTCCAGGGTCTGGCAACGGCCCCCAGTTTCCATCGAGAGGCTCACTCCCACACCCAGGCTTTTGGGAGAGTATGATCGGGGCTGAGCCAATCAACACAGCCTGTTCCTCTGGCCGCAGTGGTTGGTCCAGGGCTGAGCATCTGACTTAAGCCCCTCCATCGGGAGAGAACCTTAAGGCCAGTGGACTATTGCTTCATTTCGTCTAGACGTGAAAGGTTGTGGGCTGGAAATTCTGGGAATTTTGGTTACCAGGAGAGATGCTTTGGGTGGAAAGTGGAGGAGAGGAGGGAAGAGCTGAGAGATGAGGGGGAGAAACTTGTTCCTGGAGACATTTGGGCACCTGGATCCAGCAATGCCTGAAGTCCTCCTCTCTATATTGTTCCATTCTGGAATTCACCACCTCCCTTTTTTCCCCTCTTTTGGCTTCAGGCCCCTGTGAGTCAAGTGTCCTGTGACTTGCAGCAGAAAGTGCGGACCAGCACCCCTCCCAGCTCATCAGTGACACCCCTGGGACCAGAAACCAGGAACCGCCCCACCCCTCCCTCTCCCCAGCTCCCAGCGTCACACTAGCCGGGGTCGTCTCTCTCCTCCGTCTCTCTCCAGTCCCACCATGTCCTCACGCCACACCCCTCGTCCGAACTGCGTCGTCTCCCACCTGAGCTCTGGCACCCAGCTTCTCGGAGTTTGCCTGCTCAGCTGCTTCACCCCTGTCTGACTCTGTGAGACCCCCGGGACTGCAGCCCGCCAGGCTCCTCTGTCCACGGGATTCTCCAGGCAAGAACACTGGAGTGGGCTGCCAGCCCCTCCTCCAGGGGATCTTCCCAACCCAGGGCTCGAACCCAGCTCTCCTGCATCCCCTGAATCGCAAGAGGATTCTTGTAACTGCTGAGCCACCAGGGAAGCCCCAACCTTCTCAGGATCTCCCATTAAAATCCCCTGGCAGGTCCTCATAGCTCTCCGAATAACCCCCACATTCTTCTGACAGCCCCTGGGCCTGTCACCACCCTCTCCTCTCAGCATCCTTGCTTCAGAGGACTCCTCAGCTTTGTATGGTCAGCCGGGCAGCCAAGGGACACCGTGGTCACTGTGCAGGTGCTTCAATGTGGTCACCCTAAATAACTACCCACAGCGTGGGTCACATCACCCAAGGTCTAAAGGTTGGAATGTGGAAGGTGAAAATTCTCTTTGGACCGTGTAGACAGCCTCTGGCCCAGCCCTGGGAGAGGGCCAGGCTGAGTCGGTCCCAGGGTACTGGGGGAGGTGGGGTCGGTCAGCTTGGAGAACAGGCTCCTTGGAGCTCTGACTGAGGACTAGTGGAGAGGTCTGCAGGGACCGGAAGGCAGGGCCGGAACCCAAGAAGGAGTCGCCCTCCTGTGTGAGGAAGACTTTGCTCTCCACACCTAACAGCCCAGTTTCTGGCTCCTTCTTTCGGATTCAGCTGGGACAGGAGGATCTGGGCTCCTCTACTCAGGGAAGGGTGTTCTGGGCTCTTTCCCCTGGCATCGCTATAACCACCTGGGGTCCAGGGGTCTCAGAGCTGGAAGAGGAAACCAGAGCCTGCTGGGTTGTGTCTCTGGACTGGGAGACCTAGACTCAAGGGCTTGGGACTTCGGGGTGCGGGTGGGGTGGGCACAGAGCTCACATGAGCTTCCTGGTGGGAAAGAGAGAGGCGGGTTTGCATCCAAGCTCAGGTCTGAGTCTCAGCCGTGTGGTGGAGAAGGCCGCAAGAGAGGTGGTTGTATCAGAGGTTCATAAGCTACATGAAGCTGTGGACTGTGTGTTTTGCTGTTTAGTCACTGCGTCGTGTCCGACTCTGCAACCCCATAGACTGTAGCCCGCCAGGCTCCTCTGTCCATGAGATTTCCCAGGCAGGAATACTGGAGTGGGCTGCCGTTTCCTTCTCCAGGGAATCGGCACGACCCAGGGATCGAATCCACGCGCTGAGCCAGCAGGGAAGCCCGTGACTATCTTAATTACTATCTTTACCATTGTTCCCCAAAGCTTCAGCCAGGAGGAGGGAACCCTCAGCCGCTTGCTGCTGGGGGAATCCTGGGTCTTGCTCGAGTGATCCTGCGTGAGTAGCCCCTGGGCCTAGTTGTTGGCGGGCAGCTCATAGGGAGGGGGTGGGGGTCACCCGCAATCCTTGGAGCGGGAGGTGAGGCATCCCAGGGTCACTGAGAGCGCCACCTCCCTAAACTCCTCAGTACCCACGGACGGGTCGGGTGGGTGGAGCCCTGCTGGGTAACTGGAGGTTATTTGGAGACTCAGGGGCCAAACTTAATGATTTAAATAGAGATGTATTTCTCCTCCCACGTTCCCAGAAGGGGAGGCTTCGAGGAATTACTGGAAATTCCTGTCCCTCAACAAGTCGTTGTGCTGAGGGCCCAGCCACCAGGGGTGTGGGCCAGGGCGGCCAGAGACCTAGGGGTTAGATAGAGAGCAACAATGGATGAAGGCTGGATGAACGGAAAAAGAGCTGGAAGAAAGCACAGGTTGCTTACTAGTCCCTCTTAGAATGGAGAAATCCTCCTGAAGCACAAAGGAAAACACTGGAAAGTTGTTCTACATCAAACTTTACAAGTTAAAAAAAAACTTGACAAGTTCTACCTGTTAAAAAAGAAACAAACAAGCTTAAAACAAAGGTGTCTGAGGCAAGTACTTGGCAGACAAAGGGTCAGCACTCCCACTACACAGAGAACTCTCAGAAATTATTAAGGTGAACACCTCAATGGTGAACAAGTTCATGGAGTTCTCAGAAGATGCACAATCACTTCAAAGGCGATCAACTTCAGATGGTGAGAGAACGCCTTCGCCTGGCAGAGGGCCTAAGACCTCAAAAGACGGGTGGTCCCAGACGTGGTGACTGGGTGAGAAGCAAGCATCCTCACGCGACTGGGGGGAGGAAGTCTGTGTGAATTTCCGGGGATCCTTTGGCAGGATATATCACAAGCATGTACACGTCTGCACACCCTTGCAACTTCTGGATGGTGGACGAGTGCCCCAAAATATAGGTTTGAAGATATTCTTCAAATCATTTTTCATGATAAAAAAATTGGAAATGATGAATGGAGGATCAGATCAACCGAGGATCAGATCAACCATGGTTACAGCAGACAGCGGAATACCCTGAAGCCCTTGACTGTAGTTCAATAACCTCAGATATGCAGATGAAACCACCCTTAGGGCAGAAAGTGAAGAGGAACTAAAAAGCCTCTTGATGAAAGTGAAAGAGGAGAGTGAAAAAGTTGGCTTAAAGCTCAACATTCAGAAAACTAAGATCACGGCATCTGGTCCCATCACTTCATGGGAAATAGATGGGGAAACAGTGGAAACAGTGTCAGACTTTATTTTTGGGGGCTCCAAAATCACTGCAGATGGTGACTACAGCCATGAGATTAAAAGACGCTTACTCCTTGGAAGGAAAGTTATGACCAGCCACTACAGGATATTAAAAAACAGAGACATTACTTTGCCAACAAAGGTCTGTCTGGTCAAGGCTATGGTTTTTCCAGTGGTCATGTATGGATGTGAGAGTTGGACTGTGAAGAAAGCTGAGTGCTGAAAAATTGATGCTTTTGAACTGTGGTGTTGGAGAAGACTCTTGAGAGCCCGTTGGACTGCAAGGAGATCCAACCAGTCCATCCTAAAGGAAATCAGTCCTGGTGTTTACTGGAATGACTGATGTTGAAGCTCAAACTCCAACCCTTTGGTCCCCTGATGCAAAGAGCTGACTCATTGGAAAAGACCCTGATGCTAGGAGGGATTGGGGGCAGGAGGAGAAGGGGACGACAGAGGATGAGATGGCTGGATGGCATCACCGACTCGATGGGCATGAGTTTGAGTAAACTCCGGGATTTGGTGATGGACAGGGACGCCTGGCGTGCTGCTGTCCATGGGGTCGCAGAGTCAGACATGACTGAGCGACTGAACTGAACTGAACTTGACTGTAGTTATGTAGATACACGTAGGAAACGGCCACAGCAGAAAGTGTGTGTTAGAATTTGAGTGTGGGCGTACATATGGACTGGCTTCCCAGGTGGCCCTAGTGATAAAGAACCCGCCTGCCAATTCAGGAGACACAGGAAACTTGAGCTCGATCCCTGGGTCGGGAAGATCCCCTGGAGGAGGAAATGGCAACCCACTCCAGGATTCTTGCCTGAGAATCCCCGGGACAGAGGAGCCTGCCGGGGCTACAGTCCACAGGGTCACAGAGTCGGACATGACTGAAGTGACTTAGCATGCATGTATGTGTACATACGTGCATTCATTCATGCAGCTACTCGTATATATAAAACAAAAGGGGTTGGAAGAGTTTCTCTTGTGAAGGTAGATTTGCTAGTGTTGAGTGTTTTATTATGCATTTCCTAACTTAGTAAAATCAGAACCAGCCTCTCCCATTTCACAGATGGGAAAACTGAAGCTCAGAGCAGACAGGAGACTTGCTGGGAGCAGGCCTCCCATCTCTGGGCTGCCCCAGTAGGGAAGGGGTGCTGAGACCTAGCTTTCCAGCCCTCCAGGGAGGTCCTAGCCCCCTGAGCAGAGCGCCCCTGGCCCCCTCCCTCCCTCTCCCCCTCCCAGGGAAGCTGGCCTGATGGGGAGACTGGGCCAAGTCTTGTCTAGGGTGACCAGAACTTTTCAGAAGTGCCAGAAATTTCATCACAGCAGGCAGAGGGATGGGCGGGAGTGAGTCACGAATGAGCTAGGCCACGAGGTAGGGTCTGGCCATTCCCAGATGGGAGGCGTCAGGCCGGGCCGCTTTCCTGGAATCAGCAGACGGCTTGGGAAAGTGGAGAGAAATCCTAGAGTGGGAGAAGGATTGTGAAGTCTTCCTCCAGCTCCTCTCTCCACACAGCCCACTCCACACACTCCAGCGCCTCCAACCACCCTGCCAAGGGGTCCCCCGGCCCCTGCTCACGCCCCGTGGGCGCAGAACCTACTGCCTGACTACTGGGCGCTCCCCTCTGCCTCTGGGAGGGCAGGGAGAGCGTGTGGACGCTGCACTCACACCGCGCTGGGCTGGGGCCTCAGCTGTGCCATCAGGCCTCGGTTTCTTTGTCTGTGAAACGGGGGTGATGACACCTAGTCCTTCAGAGACGACTTTGAGGATCAAATGAATTAATCAGCGTAGGATTCCTGTTAAAGTCCTGCTGCTGCTGTTCAGTTCCTAAGTCGTGTCCGACTCCCTGTAACCACACGGACTGCAGCACGCTAGGCTCCCCTGTCCTTCACCAACTCCCGGAGTTTGCTCAGACTCATGTCCATCAAGTCGGTGATGCCATCCAACCATCTCATCCTCTGTCGTCCCCTTCTCCTCCTGCCCTCTATCTTTCCCAGCATCAGGGTCTTTTCCAGTGAGTCAGCTCTTCATATCAGGTGGCCAAAGTACTGGAGTTTCAGCTTCAACATCAGTCCTTCCAATGAACACCCAGGACTGATCTCCTCTAGGATGGACTGGTTGGATCTCCTTGCAGTCCAAGGGACTCTCAAGAGTCTTCTCCAGCACCACAGTTTGAACTATTAAAGTATATGATTAACAGATTAATAAACAGAGTTTAATTTTCATTCCAATCAGTGTCACCTTCATTTAAGGCAGAGCATCCTTGGAGATCATGAAAAACAGAATCCTGACGGCTGACTAACCCGGTGTCCTAAGTGGGCGGGCCACTGCTGGGAGGCGATGCTGCCACAGTGAAGCACAGGCTGTCAGATGAGGCTCTTGGGTGCAAGTGATAAAGCCCCAGTTCAGACTGGCTGAAGCCCCGAAGGGAATTTAGTACGCCCGGAACAGGGACTGGGCTGGCTTCAGGGCCACAGACCCAGGGCTCAGCGTATCTGAGAGCTCCTTTCTCGTGCAGGTGAAAGGCCAGGCCAGGTTCGGTGACCCCACGAGGCTCAGGGACGCTTCCACCCCAGCGTGACTCCCCCTGATAGACAAGGGGCCGCTCCAGGTCTGTGCCTAATCCCAGGCCCTCGCTTCAGCCAGCAGAAGGGGAAAGCGTTCCCGACCTTCTGCAGCCAGAAAAGTGGGACCACACAGAGGCCGGGCACGATCAGCTTTCACTGGGTTGATGAGTAGGATGCTGGGGACACAGAAAGGAGCGCAGACGGGCAAAGGGGCTGGGGGGACGGGTGGAGTCCAGAGCAGAGAGGGCTTGAGCGGGGCTCCAGGCCTGACTCTGAGCCCGCACCTGAGCTCTGTCCAAGCTACCTGCCAGCAGCGGCCCTCGGCCACCCCCTGGGACTGGCGTGTGTCCACCACGGCCACTCCTAGGGGCAGACCGTGGGACTCGGCGGCCGTTTGAGCAGGGGACTCCAGGGCCTGGCGTGAGGTACGGTGGGCTCCCGGCGGCAGGGACACAGTTCTGCCAGAAGGCTACAGGGAGCCTGTTTCTTCCCCCACTTGGCAGCACCTCCAGGCAACTGGGACTTAAAAAAAAACAACCCCAACACCTGGCTGCACCCTCCGGAGACTCAGATTTAATCGTTCCAGAGTGGGGTGATTCTAGACAGCAGCTTTGTCCTAGAACTGAGTTCCCAGGGGTGGGGCCACCCCGGGTCTGTCAGACAGAAGTCTGGCCGGCAGCGCCACTCTGGGGAGGGCCTCTGTCTGAAAATCACTGTCCGTCCACTTTGAATATCTTTCCGTCTGTAGGAAATCTTCTGGCTGGGCCCGGACTCTTCAGTGCCTGTGCTGCTCAGCCACAGTGAACGTGAGGCCAGAGCGCTGAGAAAGCTGGCCCAGTGCAGAGCTCAGGCTTGGGAAAAGGGGTGGGCTCCCC
>SNSB01003526.1:6584207-6625907 GCA_012922965.1 Capreolus pygargus | reverse complement strand
CGCGGGTGTGCCACACACGTGTGTCTGTCCCACACGCCTCTCCCGTGTGTCAGATGCATACCTGCGGTGGTCAGCAGGTCCCCCTCCCACACGCGCACCATGAATGCCTGCACAGACAACAGCGTCCTCGTCGGGGGACCCCAGCCACCCCATCCTCGTGGGCACCCTGCTTCATGCCCTGCTGACCCCGGTGGGGGCCCAGGCAAGCCCTCAGGGGCTTTGTCCCTAGTGGGGGAGCCTGGGTGGCTGCCCGGAGCGCAGGCCGGGGTGGCCGACCCTGCTGACCTCCCCTCCTCTTCACCCGCCCCCCACCCCCTCCCTGTGTCCTCTCCCCCTGCCCACTCTCCAGGCTGGGGTGCCCTCTCGCCCGCTGCGGTCACAGGGTCTCATTCCCACCTCACTGTGTGCCCACCACTCGGGCTGGGCCAGAGCTGGCCTGAGCCAGCAGGTGTCACCGTGACCGGCCAGAAATGGAAAAACGTAAAGAAGTCTGGGTGCTGGCCGTCCCCCTGAGCCCCTCGGATCAAGGCGCTGCTGCAGGGCCCTCCTGGAGCCAGCTGGTGCCTGGGCCTGGCCCGAGTCTGTGGCTGAGTGATTGGGACCCTGGGCGTCTCCGTCCCCACGTGCAAACAGGGGTGAAGATCCCTGTCCCCCCTGCCCCCCCAGGAGGAAGGGAGGGCCTGGGAACTACCGCTGGATTGACTGCCCACCCCCCATCGGGTCCAGAGCCTTGGGAAGGGCAGTGGGCAGGGCGTGGATGGAGTCAGAGGCTCGTACTCGGGAGGCGCGGACTTGCCAGCCCCCACCGAGCCTGGCCCTGGCTGTTTGGTTTGGCGCTCACCATGTTAGTATTATTTTTAAAAATTTAATTAGCTGTCAGCATTTACAGATCGGTGAGCTTCACAGAAAAGTCCGGATTTCCGTCTTGCGAGAAATCGCCGGGTTCCGGAGGCTTGGGACCCATGCCGCCGGGGGCTTGGGGTCCTTGGGTAGTTGGGCTTGCCTGCCACCCGTGGAGCCGGGGCAGGGGCCCACTTGGCTGCCGTCCCCGGCTGGCCGCGTTCACATTTGCGGCTGCCCCGCAGTCTGCAGCAGCAGCGCCCACCCCAAGCGGGCCTGGGCCGGTGGACACTCTGCCTGCTGTGGCCTTGCCGTCGCTGTGACCCCGGGACTGCCAGGCTGAAGACCCCGAGTCCCCCAAGGCTGCAGGGCCTCCGGAGGACCGCGGTGTGTCCTGCGGGGCATCAGAATTCCGTGTCTGCCTTGCACTCGGCCGTGGCGGGGAGCAGTTTTTTTCCTTCCCCACCGTTGGCCGGCCTTGGAGGAGGAGGGCACGCTCTGCAGGGCGGGGCTCGGGCCTGGGGACAGGCTCCCAGCTCCTACTCCTTGGCGGCCTCTCCCTGGGTGGCGTGGGGTGGGGCGGTGGCTGCGTTAAGGCCTGGTTGCTGTGACTCTCTGCTCTCTTTCTGCCGCATGGATGCGACTGAACTCCTGCGAGCCGAGTGTGCCTGGGATGGGTGGCCTCCTGGACGTTTGCTGACTGACTGACTGACTGAGGGCCGGCCCTGTGGGCGGCACGCGGGACTTGGGGATGGAGGGCAGCCCCGGCCCTGTCCCTGCACCTCCCGAGGTTCCCGTTCCTGCTATGGAGGAGGGTGCCGAGGGCCTGTTCCGCCCTTCCGTGGCCCTGTGTCTTCTCTTCTGTAAAGCGGATTCTGGCTGATGGCTTTCCAGGGCTCACAGTCCTGAAGTGGGGTGTTGGGGAGGGGAGCCTGCAGCCCACTGCCCAGGAGGTGGCTGGGTGTCCCCCCTCTCTGGCTTCTAGAACCCTGATGTCCCACCTCTCATCGCCTGCCCCCACACCAACCTGAAGGCCTGGCCCTGGGATGTAGTTCCAGCCTACCAGGTGGGGTGACTCAGGCAACAATTGAATTGGGTTGACTTCAGACCGGGGTAGTTGCTGTGAGGCACTGCAGCCGGCAGTCCAGTCGGCTGGGAGGAGAGGGTCCTCGGAGGGGGGTCTCTGAGCTGAGGTGGAAGCGTGCAGGTGAGGGCGCAGCTGGTACAAATGGCCTTTGGTGGGGCCCCGGAGCTGGAAAGCTGCAGGGAAGTGTTTATCCAGGGAGCCACGAGCTCTAATTGCCATTTTAGGGCAGCCTTCCAGGTGGCGCGATCTGGAGGCCGTGTGCCCCCACCAAGAGGATGCTGGCAGGAGCGGGGAGGCCCTGTCCGGGCCTGGGCCCGAGGGCAGGTCTCCCCCTTGAGAAGCTACTGGGTAGGTAGGTGGGGAGACAGGGCCATTGACAGACCTTTGAGATCCAGGGTGATACGTGGTAGTGAAATAGGTGTTGGTGCAGCCTTCCGAGGAATACTATGCAGCTGTGAAAAGGAGGCTCTGATCCTCGAGATGTGTTGAGAGAAGAGAAGGTGCTGAAGTGTGTAAAAAACAGTGTTTCCTGTGTCAAGTAAGAGCTGTGAATCCGCATTTGCTTATATGCTCGTAGGCAAACGCTGGGAGGAAGCCCTGGGGTGAGTTTCTGTGCTCTACCTGGAGGGCGTGTGCAGGTGGGGGACCAGGGTGTGAGATCAGGTGACACCCCCACCACCTGCCTTGTATTTTTGGATTTCGAGCCATACCACTGTATTCGCTGTTTAAGCATCACATTAGAGTCAGACGCAGCTGAGCAGTTGGTGGGTGCGTGAGCATTTGTGAGTTTTAAGTTCAGTGTTTAGGGACGGTTTCTAAGTTCCTTGTTTTACCGAACAGACTGACTTCTTCCTGGCACCATGTACAAAGGTTTCCACTGCAATTAAAATTAGATGCGAGCAAAGTCACGTTTTGCCAAGTTTGGCAATTGGACAAAAGAGAAAATGCCCCCCTTTTCTCTGCCCGTTTTCCTGTAGGAGTTTTCGTCTCCAGATTTGACTGCTGGCTCTTCCTGGGGTGGGCACCATGGCGCTTAGCGCCCCATCCTCAGCCTGCTTCCGCAGTCTGCCTGCCAGCCGGGCCGGAGCTCAGCAACAGGTCCAGACCACGGGGGCCTGCTGGGCCCAGAGAAGTCCCCGCCTTGGCGACCCGCAAGGCTCAGATCCCACCAGGCCATGCTTCCTTCGGGACAGGACCCCCTCTTGTCAAATGGTGCCATAACCCATCTCTTAGGGTTGTTGGAAGGAGGAAGGAAGTGATACCCAGCGGGTGCTGGTTGCTGTCCTTGGGGAAAGCAGTGCCAGGACCAGCTCCTCTGCCCCCCAGAGAGCTCGCTGTCTCGGGGAGACAGATGGATGCTCACTGTGAAGTCTTGAGCTGGCCAGGTGCACCCGGGACTGGGCTGGGGGTGGGGCTGTGTAGGTGGGACGTCAGCGGAGGCCAGTGGGGCTCGGGGCAGGGGCCACAGCAGGGACACATAACCCGGGGCAGCTGGAGGAAGGACCCCCGTGAGCAGGGGGTGGTCAGATCTGGGGATACAGGAGGGCTTTTAGTTTTACCCTGGCTGTGATGAGAAATCAGGGTAAAATCCCAATCTGATTGGGATTTTCAGGGTTTCTTTGCCTGGCTGCTGGGAATGGGGTCGTAGCCTGCCTCCAGGAAGGTTGGGAACCCAGGGTGGGGATTGTGTGGGAGCAGCCGGGAGAGGCTGGCTGGACTTGGGGTTCCTTTGCATGAGGGACATTCACACATAGCACTCAGGACAGCCTCTGGTGTGGGCCGGCCCATGGCCCCTCCTGTAGCCATCCTGAGGGCCCCAGGGACCCACGTAGGCAGCTCTGAAATGCTTCTGTCAGAGCAGTCCTGGGGGAGAGCCCGGGGCCTCTGGGAGTTTGGGCCTGGTCCGGGAGGGCTTCCTGGAGGGGGCGGTACTTTCTCTGTACTGTGAAGGTTGACGGGTGGACGGGAGAACACTGGTTCCTCTCGGATGAGTTGGAGGGGAGGCGGGATGTGAGGCTGGCCTCACACCCTGGACCAGACAGGAAGGACCTTAAGTCCTGCTCCGAGGGTGGCGGGTGGTGGCTGAGCAGAGGGGCGGGGCCCTCTGGCAGTGCAGGGGTGGGACTGGGGATGGGGGTCCGCCGGCCAACGGGAGGCCTGGGCAGGCGACAGGGCAGGGCACCAGGCTCAGCGTAGGTGGGAGGCTGGCTGCAGTCACGCCGCAAGTGAGGACCAGGGCTGGGCGGGGGCCAGGTCTGTCCACCTCACGTCCTGCCCCGGGCGGGCCGGCCCTGGGTTATGGGGTACCGTGGCACGCACGAACCACTGATTCCTTTCCTTCGGGCTGGTCCCTTCCCGGGGCCCCTGTGGGGTCAAGTCATGCGTCATTTTGTACCATTGTCCTCGGGGTTGTTGGAATCTGGAAGCATTGTAAAAATGCCCGTCTTCTCATATATGGAGATCATTGCAGAGAAAGTCCTGCTTTGGGGAAAGGTTATTTCCTTCCTCCAGGGTGGGGAGCCTGGCTTTTCAGTGGGGGGGTGCTGTAATGTGGGCGGCCGGGGCGCCCCCCGCCCCCGGGTCAGCGTCGGCGAGGAAGTGCTGTGCCTGCCTGCCGGGGGTGGGGGGCGGTGGTAGTTGGCGGGGAGCGTCAAGAGCCTCTGTGTGGCCAAGAGCCTCTGGGTGGGGGCCAGCAGCCCCCACGTGCCCAGGAGTGGATGCCTGCCTGCGGCCATGGAGGCTCTTGCCTTCGAGCAGACCCTGCTGGCCTCAGGCCGTCTCGCCTCCTAGGGCCTCAGTTTCCTCATCTGCCAACTGGGGACAGCCCTCCTGGCTCTGCTGACACCGGTGCCCAGGCACGGCCTGCGGTGTGATAAGAGGGGTCTGAGGTGCTGGGTGATGGTGGGTGAGGACCCCGCCTGGCCAGGGTGCCGGCGCGTCGGCCTGGGCCTGGAAAGTGGGGAGTTGGAGACTGGGGGTGAGGCTGCAGGGTCCTGACCTCCAGCCCAGCCTTCCTTACTCCACGTGGTCAGGACTCCATGCACAGGGCGCTGGGAGGGCAAAAAAGGCAGCTGTGGCTGCCCAGGAAAGATTTCCTGGCAGAGGGCGTGCTGAGCTGGGTCTTGAGGGTTGAATAGGAGTTTGCTCAGGCCAGAGGGTGTGCCTGGCAGCGGGCCCAGAGCAATGGGCAGACCTGAGGGCTGTGAGCTTGAGAGGAGCTGAGGCAGGTCCTTTATGGAACGCCTGTTGTTTGCCTGGCGCTGTGCTGCGGTCTTTATATCGCCTCTGGAGTCTGCCCTTGTTGCTGGGAGGCTGTTGTGATTGGGCTCCTGAGCAGACAGGAGCGGGTCTGCTCTGGGCTCACATGCTCTGAGCCGCCCACAGCCTCGGGGGAGCTGGGCTCACATTTGAACCCTGACCTCCAGGGTCCAGGGCTTGATCCTACTTGCTGCCCATCTCTGCTCCAGCAGAGTTGGCTGACAGCCTTGGGGGCCCTTTGGGGACAGCTGTAAGAAGTTTCTAAATTTCAGGGCCGTGCAAATAAACGGGGGTGCTGGCCTGGCAGAGGCCCCAGACGGTTACAGAGCCTCCCTGGCTGCCCCGCCTTCCGGACGCTGATGCTTCGGAGGGTGGTCCAGGAGCCCTTCTGGAAAACAGGTCCGCTTCATCGTACCTCCTGCCCATCCCTGTCTGTCTGTCTGTCTGCCTGCCGCTGCTCCCCTCTCTGTCTCTGTGTCTCTGTCTGTCCCTGCCCCCCACCCCCGACCCCAGAGTCCGTCCCTGGCCTCCGTGAGGCTCAGAGGAGGACCCAGGAGACGGAGGTTCTGTGTGAAGGGTGGACACTCACCGGTGGTGGTTACGGTATGACCTCCCACTTAGCCAGTGACTTGGCAGGTGACATCAGGTGAGTTTTCCTCCATTGCTGGAGGCCCTTCTGGGATGAGTGTAGGTGACATTCCCATTGAGGACACATCTCATGTCCTGAGCTGGGGCTGGTCAAATTAATCCGGTCACCCGTCCCCACTCTCCTGCCCTCCAGAAGCATCAGGGCTGAGCAGGAGAGCCAGGTCCCTGCCTCCGGCACATCCGTGGGAGAGGTCAGCTCCCAGCATAGGGAGGCAACCTGCCCGCCTTGGCCCCGTGAGCATCTGGCCCGTCTGGGTAGAGGGGAGGTGGTAGCAGAACCAGCCTGCCCTGGGCACCACGGGAGCCCGGAGCGTGGCAATGTGGGCAGAGCTGCCCGCGCTGAGGTCAGACAGGACGCGGGGGGCGGTAGGCGCTGACACCCCGGTCACACGAGTGCAGCTGGGAGCCCAGTGGGGCAGGGGTGCACAGGCTCACACTCACTCACACGTACTCCTGAGTGCTTAAACGTGCCTCGGGGCACGCACCTGCCCACACATGTACTCACTTAGATTTCACGTGCACACGGATGCTCTTACCTCATGCCCCTCTGCCCCAACACTCCTGCTCACATGGACCCGCAGGTAATGGACGTGCGTCTCTTGTGGAGGGGCCCTTGGTCTTTCAGCTTCCCTTGTAAATATATGTCGCATCGGAGGGAGAAGGAAAACAGGGAGCTGGAGGCGGTCTGCGTGAGCCCAGAGGTAGGGGGAGAGCCGGGTCCCGGCCCCGCTCGGGGACTTCCCTCTCCTCCAGCGGTTTCTCAGTGTGCATGGACCCCCAGAGCCCAGGGCCTGGAGGAGGGCCTGTGCCTGGTTTGGGAGGCTCTGGAGGAGCGGCAGGCCGCAGAGCCGATCTCCTGCCTTTGCGTCCCTTTCAGGAGAGGGCCGCTGGGCTCCCAGGTGGTTCAGTGGCTGAAGAGTCCGCCTGCCGCGCAGCAGACAGAGGAGACGTGGGTTTGACCCCTGGGTTGGGAAGGTCCCCTGGAGGAGGGCATGGCAACCCCACTCCAGCATCCGTGCCTGGAGAATCCCGTGGACGGAGGAGCCTGGAGGGCTGCAGTCCGTGGGGTCGCATAGAGTCACATGTAACTGAGCAAACACGCGCACAGGGGAGGCTCTGAAGGCCAGTTTATTCTGTGTGTGGGGGGTGATGGGTGAACCCGTTCTCGATGCCTGGCAGGGACGGACCCCTCCAGTAAGGACCGAGTAGATGATCCGCTGTACCAGCAGCAACTGACTTCTCTCAGGGCTTTTAATCACGAAATGTTGGAGACTGAGTACCATCCATTGAAAGGATCACGTAGAATTTGTCTTTTAGGGAATTGCCTTGATTTTTCAGTGTTGTACGGCGCTTGCATTCCTGAGGTAAACCCTGTTTGGACACGGTGTATTATTAGCCCTGTAATATGCTGCTGGATTCAATTTTCTGATATTTTACTTAGGGCTTGGCAGCTGGACTCATAAGTGAGGCTGGCCGGCACCTCGCTCTTCTCGTGTCCACGTCTGCTTTTGGTATCAGGACTTTTCCTAGTCTCATAAAATGGGAGGAGGAGGCCCCATTCTTATTGTAGGCCCTGGAACGGTTTTTAACAGAGTGGGAATTATCGTCAGCTCTGACTGGACCAGGCCTTGGGCTGGCCTCTGCAGCTACGTTTAAATTTCACTCCACAGCGCCCTGCGAGGGCAGCGTGTTCTCCTCGCTGGATGGATGGGGAAAAGGAAGCTCAGAGAGCTGGAGCCTCTGGTCCGTGGTCAGACGGCAGGAGGTGGCCCCGCTGGGCTGTGAACGTGAGCCAGCCTGACACCCGCCCGGGCTTTGCACGCTGTTCACCGCAGTGCGGGACTCCCCGGGACGCTGCCTGCAGGGGAGCCGTGGGCCTTGTTCTGGGTTTCCCAGGGAGGCTGGGAGGAGCACGGATGGAGCGAGAACTCCCCTCACTTGCTCACGGTCTGTGGCCCACCCGCCATCCAAGCATCCGCTTGCCTGCTGACCCGTTCCCTGCCCAGCCAGCCCGTTCGTCCCCGTGATGCCCCCACTGTTAACCCACCCTCCCATCCACACTGCCTGCATCTCCTCACCCATCTTTCCACCCACCCGCTTGCCCATCCATCAGACATTTATCCACAGGCTGGTTACTCCTCTACCTACCGATCCATCTTCACATCCATCTGTCTTCCATCTGCCACTCATTCACCCAGCATCCCTGATCGGACCACCATCCATCAGACACCCGTCCATCTCTTCATCAGCTGTCCATCCACGTGCCAATTCACTTACCCATCTGCTAGTGCACCTTCTCATCCCCCTTCCAGCTGGTGCCCACCCAGTCATCCATCCACTGATTCATGCATCCATCTATGCCTTCATCCACACATCCATTCATCCATCCACTGCCCTTGGTCTTGGCCTTAAGGTTAGATTTGGGTGTGCAGAGACTCAGGAGGGAGTTTGGGGTAATGATTTGTTTGGCGTAATGATATGCGCCAGAAGGAGCGGTTGGGAACCACAGTCGTAGAATTTAGCGGGAATTACGTATGTAGAGGGCGACTGAGAGAAATGCAGTAGGAAAGATAGGTGGGAGTGGACGGTGGAGGACTTTGAAAGCTAACCTTAGGAGTTTTCACTTTATCCTTGCGCCAGGGGTATTCAACCCTGGTTCCATGAGTCCCAGACAGTCTCTGAGACCCCTAAAATGATAGGCATCAGGTTTTTTTTTTAATATAAGCCCATATATCTGTTAAGACTTTTGGTTGCAAGTGATGGAAAGCTTAAACAAAATGGGTTCATGACATTGCAAAGTTCAGCTTATTGGTTAGCTTCAGGTATGGCTGGATCCAGGCGCTCACCAGCTGTCACTGTGACTCTGTTTCTCTTTTTTCTATATCTTGGCTTTTCTTTCTTTCTTTTTTTTTTTGAGTTGACTCCAGCCTCAGACAGTCTCCATCTGATGACAAGATGGCTTCAGGGACCCTCAGTGTTAAATCAGTTCCTATCTAATAACGGTGGGAACAAGAGAGGCTGTTTGCCCAATGTCTCACCTGAATTGGGCCTCATGGGCTCAGGTCGGCCTGGTGTCCATCCCTGGGTCAGGCATTGTTGCGAGAGGAATGAGAAACACTGGTTGGCGTGACAGGTGAGTGCTGCGGAGCCCGGAATGAAGTCCAGGGGCCCTTGGGAGGAGGGTGAGTGTGATGAGAAGCCGTCCCATGTCCGTCCCATGTCCGGTGAGTGCTCAGCTCTGCTCACATTTTGCTTCTGTGGTGGAGATGGGTGGATTAACCAAGAGATTGGGGGTGATAGAGAGCCATCAGAATTTCTAGCAGCTGGGAGGCAGTCGGGCAAGAAGTCCTCGGCGGGTAGGACCACGGGCAAGCTGGATGCCCGTCTGCCTGTCTGGGGCCGGGTGGAGGGCGTGGGGACGCAGGTGGGGAGGGTGATGAGCTCAGCCTTGGCCGCGGGCAGGGCCGTTTCTCACCGCTCCGCCCAGCGTGCTTCCTCTCTCCAGAGTCGTGACTCCTGGGGAAAGAAAATATCAGCTCCGTCCTGTGCCAAAAGCAGCATTTTCTTTTCTCGAGGGTTGATTGTGAGTCGTGGGTGTCCATCTTTGTCGTTTTTCACCTACTTATGTTGATAATGAGATTAGCGATTATATATGAAGGCTCAACTCTCACTCCGGGTTTAAGGAGGTTTTAATCATTTTACTTGCTTTTTTTTTTCTCTTTATGAGCAAAGAGAGGGAGGGGAGGGGGAAAAGTCTGGCTGTTAGACTGGAATGATGACCTTCTCCGTGTTTGCACAAGCTCACCCGTGGGGGGTCTCCAGGGCCGTGAGTATGAGCACGCGGGCCCCAACGCCCACTGTGCCTTCCTCCTGGACCCCACGGCCGACAGCACGTTGCGCCCCGGGTTGGTCCGAGACCCGGGGTCCCCTGCACTCTCCCTCTAGTCCCCCTCCACCTTGGGGGTGTCAGGCGAGTCCCCTCTGCCCTCAGCCTTGCCCACTCTCCCCTGGCCAGACTTGTCT
Source organism: Capreolus pygargus (assembly GCA_012922965.1). NCBI lineage: Eukaryota > Metazoa > Chordata > Mammalia > Artiodactyla > Cervidae > Capreolus > Capreolus pygargus. Next base: position 6,616,051 of record SNSB01003526.1, on the reverse strand, counting down.
TTTTGCAGATGATGGCATCAATTACTGAGATGTCTTTCCATGAGAAAGGGAAGGAATATCGGCCTTTAAGGATGGAAGCCAGGCCTAATCACTTTTCTTTGGGTGATTTGTGACTATTTCTCATATCTGTCCACTTCTGTCCACTTCTCCTGCCAACAGCTCTCTGCTTCCTTTTTCTGGACTGTTATAATAGGCTCCTTTCTTTTAAAAGTCTCTTCCCTTGTGAAAAAACACACATACCAAAACGCACCAAAGAGTCCATGAAAGCCAGCATACAAGTCAGTAAACGCTCCTGTGACCACCGCCACCTCTGACCCCGGAGGACAGCCCTCCCTTCCGTGGTCCTTCGCCCACCCCCGCCCAGCACCCAGGTGCCCACCGGCCTCACTGGGCATGGCTGTCTAGCCTTGCCCCCTCTGCTTGCTCTTCCTCCTTGGTGATGACAAAGTTTGACCCGGCTCCCTGCTTCCTGTGGCTGGAATCTTCCTCTGGCTTCCTGACGACTTCCTAACGTGCTGGGACCCGCCACCCTGTTGGAACAGTGTCCACGAAGACACTTTGCCACGTTCCCTGGGGCCCTGGGCATGGTGACTGGCTGGTCTCCTCTCTGACCTTCTCTCCGTCTTGCTGTTCCCGTCACGTCCTCTCCCTTTGTTCTTTGTTTCCCTGTGTGCTGGCCGCAAGGAGTGTAGCTGGCTCGGGCCGCAGGGCCTTTGCACGTGCTCTCACCGCCTCCTGGCTCGCGTCTCCCGCATCTCAGCCAGGAGACTCTCGGCCTAAGCGTTGCCTTCTCGGTGAGGCCCGTGCGGCCCCGTCTTGCCAGGGTCATCCATCCCTCACAGCCTCCTTGTTCCCGCCTTACACGTTACGTGTCTCCTCCGTCCACCAGGATGTTGGCCACACGAGGTCCTGGCCGCTGGGGGTCTTGTTCGTGGCCGCGTCCCAGTACCTGTTGTGGGGGCTGGCAGGTGGCCCGTGGGCAGTGGATTCCTGCGAAGTGGAGGACCCAGGCTGTGCTCCCTGGCCAGGTGGATCTCCTTCCGGTACCTGAGCCACCTCTTCCTGTTGGTGTCTCTGTAGGCCCGTGTGGGCCCGCGTTTCCTCATCTGCCGAGCGCGGTTAAATAAGATCAACACGCCGGAAGTTCTCAGGCCAGTGCTGGGCATTGTCGGTGCTGAGGAAGTAAAGGTTAATGCGAACCGATCAACAGCTAAAATCCCTCCTGGCTTTCTGTGCCAAGAGCACGCTTATTTTTCCCAGAGAATTAGATGACTTCCTCCTATCAGACAAGGAGCACCGGGTCATCCTCCAATTTCCCTTTTGGCCTTGGCTGCCAGGAAGCTTACCACAGCGGGGAGGTCTCGGGGGCACCCGGCTTCCTCTTGGGTCCTCAGCGCAGCACTCCTTTGCCTCTGCTGCCTCTGCTCCTTGACTCTGTGCTTTGGCTCCGTAGCGCACATGTTTTATTGCTTTTGACTGTAGAAGACACGTATAAAACTGACCCGCTGAGCCATTTTTGAGTGGACACCTCAGTGGCGGTAAGTCCATTCCCACTGTTGTGTGACCGTCCCCACCACCCTCTCCAAAACCTTTCACCTTCCCAAACCGACACTCTTCCCCCTAGACCCGCGCCCCCGGCTTGCTCTCCGTCTCTGGAGCTGACTTCTCACAGGACCACACGTGAGCGGGTCGTGCCGTCCTCGATCGTGCGTCTGGCTTGTTCACTGAGCGCAGTGTCCTCGGGGTTAATCGCAAGTTTCGGAACTTCCCTTCTACGGCTGGATAATACTCCGTTGTGTGCAGGGAACCATACGATGTTGATCCATCTGTCTGTTGATGGATGCCTGGGTTACCTTTCCTTTTGGCCTGGTGTGAATAACGCTCCTGTGAACATCGGTGTGCAGACACTATTTTCAGGACACGTGGTTGTTCAGTGGCTCCGCCGTGTCCGACTCTTTGCGACCCCGTGGACTGCAGCACGCCAGGCTTCCCTGTCTTTCACCGTCTCCCGGAGTTTGCTCAAACTCATCTCCATCGAGCTGACGTTTTAGGATATTACTTTCTTACCTTTCTGAACCTGGGGTGATCCCAGCCCAAATTATATAGAAATTGAAGCTAGGTTTGGGGGTAGTTTCTTGGATTGGGCTCCCTGACCTGCTCTTGTGCGCACGCACACACACGTGTGTGCGCAGCAGAGCCTGTGGTCCCCGCGGTGCCCAGGCTGCGCCTGCCCCTGGCTCATACCTGCACCCTCTCCAGACACTCACCCTTGGCCGACAGTGTTGCCCGCCCCCCCCGTGCAGGCCCAGGAGGTGATCTCCGCCGTTCTCCCTCCGCCATCGTCAGCCAGTGACCCTCCGACGCGCCTGACGGGGGTGAGCCCCGGGTGCTCCCCGCGGGGTCAGGCAGATGTCAGACTTGGGCCGAGACGACTCCATTGCCATCGCGTCTCCTTTTCCCTTCTCCCCAGGGTTCTTCCAGTGAGCCCCGTGCTCAGAGCCCCGCCTCAGGCTCTGCTTCTGGGAGGCGCCCGCGTGTCACTCCTGCCTCCCCCCCACACTCGTGTGTCCCGTGTGGCTGTGCGTGTGACGTCGGATTCTCACACCGCTGACCTTCCAGGCCGCCTGGGTAGGAGCGGACTCCTTGGTTGTTGTTCAGTCGCTCAGCCGTGTCCGACTCCTTGCAACCCCATGGACTGCAGCACGCCAGGCCTCCCAGTCCTTCAGTGTCTCCCAGAGCTTCCTCAGACTCATGTCGCTTGAGTCGGTGACGCCATCCAGCCATCTCATCCTCTGTCGTCCCCTTCTCCTCCTGCCCTCAGTCTTTCCCAGCATCAGGGTCTCTTCCAGTGAGTCGGCTCTTTGCATCAGGTGCCCAAAATATTGGAGTTTCACCTTCAGCATCAGTCCTTCCGATGAATATTCACGGTTGATCTCCTTTGGGATGGACTGGTTGCATCTCCTTGTAGTCCAAGGGACTCTCAGGTCTTCTCCAACACCACAGTTTGAAAGCATCATTTCTTCAGCGCTCAGCCTTCTTTGTGGTCCACCTCTCACATCTGTACCTGACTGCTGGAAAAACCATAGCTTTGACGATACAGACCTTAGTCGGCAAAGTGACGTCATTGGTTTTTAATATGCTCTCTAGGCTTGGAGGCTCCTTGGAGCAGACTTCTTGGAGTGGGCACGATTCCCTAGCTTCCACTTAGAGAAGAGACAGTTCCTAGCCCAGAACACTAGGCGGTTTGGATAGAGACTCTGGGCTGGAAGAAGCAGGGACCCCCGCCTCTCCCGGGGCTCTCTTGCCTGTGTGTAGACAGGAGAGGCCCAGGAGGGTTCCAGGAGATAGAAATGGGGTGCCGGGAGGAGCCCCATGGTGTCAATGAACAGTGAGCGTGGACCCACCGTGGACCACCGAGGCCCCGCCGTCAGGCCCAGCTTCAGATTTTCCTGGAGAGATTGGAAATCCTGGTTGAGTGTAAAATGTTCTGATTCTGTGAGTCGTAATATATTGTCAATTATGTAAATTAGTAACTGCAGTGTCAATCACAACTAATTTCAGAAGCACCATGTGCGTTCCAAACACACTCCGTGGACGGACGGTGGGGTGACTGGTTGGCACTCACCCTCTGCTTGGACTTGGGGGCAGTGGGCAGCGGTCTGGACAGGCTTCTGGGAGACGCTGGGGCCGGCGCTGCTCTGTGAGGGGGCGGCCAGCGGGCCAGGTGGTCCCAATTCCTCACGTGCTTGTAACTGGTGTGTCTGCACGGGTTTTCCCTTCTGTCATCCCCAGCTGCTTGAGAACCTCAGCGTTTGGCTGTGTCTGCCTCGGGTTTAAAAGAAAGACGCCCCACAGATATTTTTAAAGTTTTGAAGCCACACCAGCGTCAACCTGAGACTTTGTTCTCGTCTGGGGTTGTCTGGTAAAGATGTAGGATGCCTGGTTACGTTGGAATTTCAGAGAAACGATGGAATAAGTATCTCCCAAATATCGCACAGGACTGACTTAGTACCGAACAATGATGCCTTGTTTATCCGAAATTCCTCTGTAACTGCATGTCTTATATTTTTATTGGCTCACTCTGGCAAGCCTGTTCTTGTCAGAATCGGAAGGCTCAGCGAACTGGAGAAAGGAAGAATTCCCTTATCTGTGATTCACTGTCTGTCGCGTGAGGCCAGACCCCGTGCCCGGTAGTGGTGATGAGTCGATGCCCCGTGTGGGGGCATCCTGGTGGCCTTGCCAGCTCAGGGAGTGTGAGTCCGGGGCTTCTGTGGACGGGTGCGCTGTGGTCCATTTATGCGGGTGGGGGGTCATCTGAATGGAGGAATGTGTCTGAGTTTGGGGGGGCGGGTAGCAGCGAGGGTGGCAGAGACAGGAGCTCGCAGCTGGGCAGTGAGGGCAGCAGGGGTGTGGTCAGCGTCACCAGCCCCGTGTTCCCTGGGCGCCCTGTGGATGCGGGGCTGTGGGACGGTAGGCTCGTCTCCCTGGACACCCTTGGACGAGAACCTTGCTGAGCAAGCCCCGGCCCCACCCTGCCCACACCCGGCTTGTGAGACCCTGACCCCGGGGCTGCCTCAGAACCCCTCCCTGGCAGAGCTGTGGTCAGCCCCGGGCCACCCCACCTCCCTGCTGCTGCCTCGAGCCTGTCCGGGGCCCGCAGAGCGGGGTGCCCCCAGCCGAAGGCGCCTCCCGTCTTCCCTGTCTTCCCTGTCTTGCTGATGGACCGTGAAGCCCCGAGAGGATGCCCAGACGCCCATCGCTGGCCATTGCCGCGGGCTGCAGACCGGGGGGGACCCACAGGCCAGGAGAGCCCGGCGCCCGCCCCGCACGCACGGGTGCCCGTTCGCGGTGCCCGCTCCAGAGCTCACGTAGGCCGGCTGGCACTGTGACGGTCGTAGTCTTCTTGTCATCATCGTGCGTGCGTTGCCCAGCTTGGCTCATCTGCGGGTGTTGGGAGAGCCTGGGGGAGCCTCACCCTGCGTCTGCCTGGTGCCCGATGAGCGCCTACCTCGGGCCCGGCGCCCCCCCGACCCCAGCCCAGCCACAGGCGCTGTGCAGTCGGCCACAGGCTCTCCATGTGTCCCCCCACTCTCTGGCTGCAGGAGGTGAGGAACCCTTTTTCAGCCCCTCCCCTCGTGATTCCTCTATTTAGGTTGGAAGGGGGCCCCTCTCTGCAGAAGCCAGACATTTGGGGGGCTCTGTCCAGCAGGGGCCATGGGAGAACAGCAGCGGGCACCCCCTGGAATGGTGCGTTTGGATCCGAGAACCAGCCATGTAGATCCTGTGCCCTCCCAGGCCTCTCTTGCGTCTGGGTTCCCGGTCGGCTTGCTCGTCTCTGGGGACAGGGCGCTCCCTCTGCTCCCTGCAGCCCGGTCTGTCTCTGACCCGGAGGGGCTGCCTTTGTCTCCCCATCTCTGTGGTTTGTCATGGGGATCTCGGGCCTCCATGCTGTGGGGTCTTCCACCCTCCTGAGGGAGCGTGGGGGTCAGCCCTCACCCAGGGGCTCCCTGGCTTCTGGCCCCACCCAGCCATGTGCCTGTCCTCGGCTGCATCCTTCCCGTCCTCCCCTGGACCGTCTCTGGGCTTCTCAAACTCAGCCTGGCCCAGTCTGCCCTGCACGTCCATGGCCCTCCTCCATGATCTTCCCTGTCTGAGGAGGCCCCAGCTCCATCCATCCTCCCAGATGCTCAGGCCCAGACCTCCGCTTCTCCTGGACTGCTTACCCCCAGCCCAGGCTGGGTCCTGCCCCGTCCTCTCCCCCGCCGCCCATCTTTTGCCCAGCTTCCCGCTCTCAGCGCCACAGCAGAGGAACGCTCGAAGTCGAGCATCCTGTCGGATCTTTCCGGGCTCAGGGCTCGTCGGCCGTTAGCACCCTTTCCCTGGTCGCTGGGCTTCACTGTGGCGGGTGGGGGGCCCCGCCCCCTGCCCGCCTCGGTCCTGCCTCGGGCCCTTTGCGCGCGCTGCCTCTGCATCCGCCGAGCTTCGCCTCCAGAGAGGGTCGGGGCTCAGGCCGCCACTCAGATGTCACTTCCTCAGAGGAGCCTTGCTCGACTTCCCTGGCCGACACAGCCTCCCCCCGCCCCGGCCTCTTCCTGTCCCGCTTCCTGGCTTTCATTCATTGATGTCTCCATTGTCCTCACGGCTGCCTGGCGTTCAGTAATCTGCAGAGTTCCTGTGGGCTGGCACCTGCCTCCCCACGCTGGGGCCACAGCGCCCGCGGAACAGGCCCTGTCCTGGAGGGCGCCGGCTTGGGGGCCGCTGCCCTTGGTCCTGGCTGACTGGCCGCGCATGCAGGCTGCTGCTCCCGCGTGGCCGCCGAGCCGCTCTGTCGCTGCCCCGCTGGACGGGCCTTGTGCCACCCTCGCGTTCTCCTCTGTTCCGTCACTCTGTTCTCCCGTGTTCTCTCATCGTTTCTCCCGTGTTCTCTCATCTTTTCTCCCGTGTTCTCTCATCGTTTCTCCCGTGTTCTCTCATCTGTTCTCCCGTGTTCTCTCATCTGTTCTCCCATGTTCTCTCACGGTGTTCTCTCATCGTGTTCTGTGATCTTTCGTGTTCTCCCACATTCTTTCGTTGTGTTCTCCCCAGCTCAGCCAGGAGGCAGGCGGCATGAAGGCTGTTTCCTCTCTCTGTTAAAAACTTAATAAAGTGAAGTCCATATCATTATATTTTTTAGGTGTGAAATTTATAAACTTAAAATACTAGCGATGTCACTTCGTTGTGTGTTTCTAAATCGGAGAACTTTAGCAGTGACTGACGGCACAGCTTCGGGGCGGGGAGTGGGTGGAGGGGGACCCCTTGTCTCTGACCAGGAGCATGCGCCCCCGAGTTGCGGCAGGTCCCAGGGCCGTGGGACCAGTGACCTTTGTGAGGCTGGGGGTGAGGGGACGAGTGAGGACCCCTGAGAAGGTGACATTCGAGTAGCTTGTAGAGGAGGCTGAGGAGGGGCTGTGGGGGTCACGTGAGGGCCCTGGAGGGAAGGTCGGGGAGGCTCCCACAGGGAGTCCAGGCCGCTCCTTGCTGGCCAGGAAGCCATGGGGTCAGCTGCTCTCAGAGCACGCTGGCTTTGCAGAGAAAGGGATGGGGGGAGGGAGGCGGCAGGTGGCTTCCAGGGTAGCTCGTGGGGGAGGGGGCTGTGCGGCTAGAGCAGGTGGAGAGGGCGGGCAGGGCTGTGATCATGGAGGGGGCGGGCAGGGGTGGGTGTAGAGGGCGGCGGGCAGAGGTGGGCAGAGGGGCCAGGCAGGGGCGGGTAGAGAGGGGCAGGTAGGGGCGGCGCGCTGTTCACAGGGCCCCATGAATGGACAGCACGTGCATGTGCGTGTGTGCGGGACAGTGTATGCGCAAGGTGAATTCTGAGAATGGCGGTAATGTCTGCTGAGGAAGTTGGCAGAAGGCTGCCCTGCAGCAAAGCTTGCAGTCGTGGGGGGTCTGTTGGGGGTTGTTCCCGAGCCCTGGGGTCTGAGGGCCGCAGTGGTGGGGGGCTTGGCTGCTTTGTGAGACCTGGGAGGGCCTGGTTCCTGCCCCGCGTCCACCTGGCCGTGTCCTCTGGCTGGCCGCCCCAGGTCTGTGGGTGCGTGGCTGGGGATCAACCTGGATTTCGGGGGGAGATAAACTGGGTGCTGCGTGTGCACATGCCTGGGACCATGTGTGCAAGGCCGCCCGTGCTGTCCCGGCACATAGGCGAGGCTGTGGTGGGGCCTCTGCCTGCCCGTCACCCGCGTGCCTGCAGCTGTGTGCCCGGTGAACACGTGTGACGTGTGTGTGTGTGTGTGTGTGTGTGTGTGTGCACACACGTGGGACTGGGGGCAGAGGGTCCCACTCAGGGACATGTCAGGAAGGGGGTGAGGGTGGGGGCCGCGGCCCTGAGTTGGGTGCTGGCGACCTTGTACGTCACCCACATGAAAACCACAGTGACCTATCTGTGCAGCGTCTGAGCAGGTGGGAGCGTGTGTGGGGGGACGTGGGGCGAGTTGCACGCGTGAACAGAGAGGGTGAGGCTGCCCAGCCATGCCCCCGTGCTGGAGGTGTGTGTGCTGGGCGTGCATGCGAGTCCCCCCTCCGCCCCTCCTGCCACCGTGCGGTGCTGACCCCTGTCCTTTCTGATCCCCCAGGGCCTTGCGGGAGAGGACAGTCCGTCTGGAGGTTGCACGTGGCTGGCTGCGGGGCATGGCACGGCTTGGGGAGCCTGTAGGAGCCTGGCTGGCCCTGACCCTGGCCCTGGCTCTGGGCCTGAGTCCTGGCGGCGCAGCGGCCCCGGGACAGGACTGCACGGGCGTCGAGTGCCCCCCGCTGGAGAACTGCATCGAGGACACGCTGGAGCCGGGGGCCTGCTGCGCCACGTGCGTGCAGCGGGGCTGTGCCTGCGAGGGCTACCAGTACTACGACTGCCTGCAGGGCGGCTTCGTGCGCGGCCGTGTGCCCGCCGGCCAGTCCTACTTCGTGGACTTCGGCAGTACCGAGTGCTCCTGCCCTCCGGGTGGTGGCAAGATCAGCTGCCAGTTCATGCCCTGCCCGGAGCTGCCACCCAACTGCATCGAGGCCGTGGTGGTGGCCGACAGCTGCCCGCAGTGTGGCCAGGTGGGCTGCGTCCGCTCCGGCCGCAAGTACGCCGCTGGCCACACCGTCCGCCTGGCGCCTTGCCGGGCCTGCCACTGCCCCGACACGGGCGGCGAGCTCATCTGCTACCCGCTGCCCGGCTGCCATGGAGACGCCGCCCCCGGAAACGCCTCAGACGCCGAGGAGGGGGACCCTGAGCGGCACTACGAGGATCCCTACAGCTACGACCAGGAGGTGGCTGAGGCGGAGGCCCTGGCGGGCGAGCTCCAGGCGGGCGCTGGAGGCCCGGCCGCTCTGGGAGGTGGGGGTCAGCCGCCTTCGGCCCTCCAGGCCACCCCCTGGACGGCCGCCCTCCCCAGGCCCACTGCGGCCGCCGCCCTGGGTCCCCCGGCCCCCATGCAGGGCAAAGCCAGGAGAGTGACGGAGGATGGTCAGGAGGACAGGGAGGCACCGGCCGTCTGGGAGCAGCTGGCCGCAGGCGGCCCCCGGGGGCTGGACGGACGGCCCACGGCGGGCCCGATCCCGGGCCACCCTCTCCGGGAGGAGGGGGCCGAGGCCAGGGCTGGGGCGGAAGAGAACCTCATCCCCGACGTGCAGGTCACGCACCGCAGCGCCGGGCCCCCTCCCACGTTCAGCGTGCCCGACGTCCTCCCGACCGAGACCACGCAGGGCCCCCCCGAGGGCCCCACGGAGCCCGGTGCCCATGCCGCCCTGACCACACATCACCAGGAGACAGCCCACACCCCGCCCACCCAGGAGGTGCCCAAGCTGCCGGCCGCGCCCCGGTCCCGGCTGGAGGAGGAGGAGGACCCCAACTCCGTGCACTCTGTCCCGAGAGGCGGCCTGGAAGGTAAGACTCTTCCCTGGCGCCCCCAGGGGCGCTCGGCCAGCGGAGGGCGTCCTCGGGGCCTGGTGCTGGCCCAGGTCTGTGCTCAGCTGGAGAGAAGGTTGGGGGGGTGGTCTGCAGCCCGAGGCCCACCCCTCTGAGGGAGCCCTGGGGCCCTGTTGTCTGGAGACCTCTCTCCACGGCAGGGAGTCCACGTCCTGTCCCATCCTGGGTTGTTCTCTCTGGAGACCCTCACTGGGTATCAGCCGTGGGCAGGCCCTGTGGGACCCTGGGGAGGCAGACATGGGTCCGGCTGACCCTGGTCCTTGGGCTGTGAGCAGGCCACCCCTGGGTGGGGTCCAGGAGGGTTTCCTGGGGACTGGGGGCCCGTCTCTCTGGAGCTGTGGTCCTTGCCGGGCATCCACGCTGTGCTAAGGCTGAGACTGCAGACCTCCCCGGCCCAACGGCTGCTTCCCTCCGTCCTGCTCCCAGTGAGTGGGCACAGAGCTCGCCCTCACCGAGTGCCCGCCCCGTCTATGGCTCAATCCCCCCACAAGTTGGGCGCTGGGCTCCTTCTGATTTTCAGCTGACCAGGTCGAGGGTGGAAAGGTGTGGTTCGTGGAAGCGGGTCGCACGGCGGGAGGGCTTCTGGGGGCTCCTCACCCAGGCTCCCGGGCCTGCAGGAGGCGGGGAGCGTAATGAACTCCACGTGTGCCCGAGCGGGCGGGCTCGCAGGCCTGGCTCCGGAGTCTGTGCCTGCAGCCTCCGGGGTTTCCAAAATAGACATGGCCCCCCACCCCCTCTGCTCGCTGCCAGAGGCCTCTCTGTGGCTGTGGGCCTTGGAATCCTAGAGGGTTGCTTTGTTCTCGGGAGCCCCAGGTTTTTTCCTCTGCCCGGGCTTTCTCAGATGGGCTTTGGGGTGTGGCTGCTGATGCAGTCGGCCGGGGGGTAGGGGCCCCTGACTCGAGGGTTGTCCTGGCAGGGGACAGCGGAGGGCGCGGGCAGGGCACAGGCTGGGTTTCTCTGTGCTCCTCTGGGGAGGGAGGTGTGGACAGTTGGGGGCAGGCGGGGTGAGTTTCAGTGGGACCCAGGAGTTTGGCCCTGGCCGCGTGAACAAGAGCTGACCGCCGCCCATCACCCCATCTGTCTCGCCACCTCCTCTTCACCCTGACCCCTGACCACTCTCCTGACCCCTGACCCCTACCAGTTCTCCCGCCCTGTAACTCAGGCGGGCACCACTTTGTGGCTTGCTTTCTCCATCTATAAGCGCAGGGAAGCCCCTTCGTCGGGGGCGGGGGAGGGTTCAGAGAGTTAAATGAACTACTCATTCAAGCTCCGAGCGGGACTCAGCCCTGCAGACTGATTAAAAATGCTCCCGGTGATTGTTCACCATCTGTGTCTCGATCCACCCCTCAGTTCCTACAACAGACAAGTAGGGAACAGCTGCTCTGCACCAGGGGTCGTGCTGGTGACGCTGGGCGGGCACAGCCCCTGCCCTCTGTGGTCTGGTGGGGGCAGAGGGCGTGCGTGGACGGGCACATGGAGTTATCCGTGGTCACCACCATGTACTCAGCGTGGGGGGGGCCTGGGGGGCGGTGGCCAGGGGTCCGATGGCGCCTCGCCGGGGCAGCCAGGGCCTCGGCACCTTCTGGCTGCTGTTGTGGGGGGCGGCTGGGGGATCCCGAGGGAAGGAGGGGCCCTTGGGTGAAACTGGGGAGCTGGTAGCTTGGTCCTGCTTGTCCGTGGGACCTGCTGAGAGGTGGGTCACGGGGCGGAAATGACCCTTGGCCATGTTGCTGAGGCAGCCCGGGCCTGGAGAAGGTGGTGCCAGCCATTGCCCCAGGCCCGGCTCGGGCAGGGTTCTGAGCCTTGCCAGGGTTCCCGGCCGCCTCTGGGCATGTCCAGATGGAACCTGATGGAAGCCACACGCCTGACTCCCCGGCGGCGGGAGGGGCTCTGACGTCTCCTGTCACTCGGGGGCTGCTACTGCTGGGCTGGCAGGATGGAGGGACCCGGGGACCACCCCACCCCGCCCCCCTGAGCACAAGGGAGGGAACCTGGGGTCAGGGTGGCCCAGCTAGAGGGAGCCCCCCTCCTAGAAAAGGACCCCAGCAAAACCTGCGGGCCCTGGGACCCTGTGGGAGCAGGAGCCCCCCGCCCCTGTCAGGGCTTCACACCCCCAGATTCTGCCGGGCAGGGGTGTGTGAGTGGCTTGACGTCCGGTTAATAGGGAAAGCTTTGGCATTGAGATGGCTCAGACACCGTAGCATGCTCATGGCCTGTGCCTGCACTGTCGTCAGCCCTCTGAGATCAGAGGCCCCTTCAATCATCCCAGCCACCCCCTCGGCACACGGCGGAGGGATCAGGGCCGCTTCCCCACCGACGCATGTGCAGGAAGTGGCAGGCCCACCCCACCCCCCGTTTTTCCGTGTCTTCACCCCGACAGTCACTTCCAGTGCCCAGCCTTCCCCGGGGCTGTGATGCATGCCAGATGTACAGTGTTCACCAAAACCCAGCACAGCCCTGCCCCCGGGACTGTTCGGTTTAGCAGAGGAGAAAACCTGGGCGTCATGGGAGTGGAGCAGATGTGCTCTGTGAGCCTGTCCGGGGGATCTGACATCCCTGGAGATCAGGGAGGGCTTCCTGGAGGAAGGGCTGTTTGAGCAGGAGGAGCTGCTGACTGGGTGGCAGGTGGGGAGCAGAGAGTGCGTCCGGCAGGGGCCACAGCAGGTGCCGAGGCCCTGCAGGTGGAGAAGAGGCCCGGGAGGGGCAGGGACTGGGCCCAAGGCAGCTGTGTTACCCTCAGCACGAAAACTGGGGCCTTTCCCCTGGGGCAGGGGGCATCCCTGCTGGCGTGAGGCAGGAGCTGGTACAGTCTTGGGTCATGGAACGCTTTCTCTGGGTGCCGGGGGCAGCTCGTGGGGCCCTCAGCATCTGAGGTTCTCTGGGGTCCCCCAGAGTCAGCGGGTTGTGGGTCCAGGCAGCAGAGAGACCTGCCCAGCCTCTGCCTGGTCCCTGGACGATCGCTGTAGGCTGTCCCCTCCCGTGTCCGCTCCAGCCCGGGCATGTGGGAGGTCTGAGAGGTCCCCGGGCACGGCCAGGGGACCCGAGGGAGCCAGGCTGGAACCTGGACAGCTGAGCCCATGTACTGTGCCAGAGCGCCTGGCCCTCCCGGAGCAGCCTGGAGAGGGCCCCCCACCCCAAGCCGAGCTCACAGGCAGGCCAGGTGGCCCTGCGCTTCCTCAGCCCCGGCCCATGGCCGCTGAGAGCCGCGCGAGGGGCAGACCGGGACCCGGGCCGCCCCCAGCCCCTGCTCGTCCACCGTGAGGCCGGGTGATGCCCCGCCTCGCTCCTCGCGTGACCTGAGGCTGGGATGGCGCCTTTCTGAGCCCCAGGTTCCTCACTGACCCCGGGCAGCCGGGGCCGGCCACCCGCCCCGTGTTATTTTGTTCAGTCGCTCGGTCGTGTCCAAGCCTTCGTGGTCCCTCGGACTGCCGCACGCCGGGCTTCCCCGTCCTTCCCCACCTCCCGGAGCTTGCTCAAGCTCCTGTCGAGTCGACGACGCCACCAGGCGTCTCATCCCCAGTCGCCCCCCTCTCCTCTGTCTGCTGTTGGGCTGAGGGTGCCCGCCAGTGTCACGCGTTAGCGTCTTTCTGCAAAGCATCTTCGTCAGCCCTCGAATCTTGTTGCACACATTTAGAAGGTATCATGTGAACTTGAGCTTCCTGGCTTTTGCTGGAAATCGGCAGCTATGGGCCTGCCAGGCCCCGGTGTCCTGGGGCAGGGGATCTAAGAAGGTGCTGCGTGCCCGTCGGGGTGCAGGGGGAGAGCTGGATTGTCCTGGGCCAGTCCTCCTAGGTTTCGTCACCTGCCCGGCCCCAGTTGGCAGCTGGGGGATGGATGGGTCCTCTGCAGGAGGTGCCTGTCAGGGCACTGAGATGTCCTGTGTGGTGACCTTGGGAGGGTCTGTGTGGTCCTTCTATCCCATGGAAGAGGAACTGGGATCCTGGGAGTGGAGGGGGTGGGAGGTGCTTTTCTAGAGGTCATGGTAGAGCTGAGCAGGGGGCGAGGGGTGGGCTCACAGCTCCCATGGGGCAGTGGGGGCAGGAAGAGGGGGCCCCGGCTTTGGCTGCCCCAGAGCCCATGGCACTTGGGGGAAAAGGGTGCATTTCACAGCCGCTCCCCAAAGTGAGGGTCTGGGGCCAAGGGCTGGCCTGAGGGGGGGTTTCTTGGCTTTAGAAAAGCGGTTTCCTTCCTTCCTGCCTCCCTCCCTCCCTTCCTTCCTAGACAGCTTTATGAGACATTGTTCGTGCACCATTAAATCCTCCCATTTAAAGCGTACAAATTCAGTAGGTCTTGTCAGGGTCATGAAAACATCATTGGAATCTAATTCTAGAACATTCTCATCACCCCAGAAAGAAAGCCCACACCAGTAGCAGCCACCTCCGGCTTCCTCTTCCCAGCCCCCGGCAGACTCCGGTCTCATCCCCGTCTCTGGATTGCGTGTGCAGGACATTCCTGGACGTGGAATCACGGAGTACGTGGTCTCTGGGGACTGTCCCCGGTCAGTTACTCAGCGTGACGCTTCAGAGCCCCCTCTGTGTTGCGGCGTGAATCGGCTGCATTCCTTCTCGCGGCAGACATTCCAGTGTGTGGATGGGCCACGTCTTTGTTGATTTGTTTGCCGGGTGGTCAGCACCGCTGGCACCTTTTAGCTCCTGTGAGTGCCACTGCTCTTGGTATCATTACGTGTCTTTGAGTGGACATCTGTTTTCACATCTTTGGGGAATGTACCCGGGAATGCAGTATTGATGAGTCATCCGGTAACTGCGTGACTGTCAGATGAAACACCGAACTGTTAACCCACAGCGGCTGCCCCACTATCTTCGCCAGCACTGGTTGTTGTCTGTGTTTTTAAAGAAATATTTATTTAGTTTTTTTTTTTTTTCTTTTTGCTGTGCTGGGTCTGAGTTGTAGCATATGGGACCTGGTTCCCCACCCGGGAATTGAACCCCAGCCCCCTGCATTGGGAGCTCACAGTCTTAACCCCTGGACCACCAGGCAGATAGTGTCCCTGTCTATCTTTTTGAATGTGATGTGTTGAAGTGTTAGGTGATGTCTCACTCATTGGCATTTCCCTGAAGGCTAGTGAGGTTGAGCACCTTTTCTCGAGTTTAGACGGCTCTGAATACGGAAGTCCGCATTCTGTTAGCCATCAAAGCGATGCCATCATCACTATGTCACGTGGTTTCTGGAAGATTCCACCGCCTACTCATAGGAGAAAGGGCGTGAAGGAGGCCACCAGTGTTGTTCTGAGAGTAAGCTTGACCCCGTGGCTCGGTCTCAGGGACCCCAGGGCTTAGGAGCACGCCTGGGAACCACGGTCTACCATGCCCCATGTGTCAGGTGTGTCCACGGTTTTTCACAGATTCAGCGTCACGTGTGCACCTTTCTGTCCTCTGCTTTCCCCCGTGGACGGCCCACCTTGGGGCTCTCTCTGTCGGCACCTGGGGGGAGCTCAGCTCTCTGCCCGTCCCCGCAGTTACTCACTGTTCCTGCTGGCGGATACTGTTGTCTCCATTGCCGCAGCGAATGTCCTCCTGTCTTGGCGGGAAGTTGCCGGGTCCGTGTCCACGTGGGTTTCTCTCTTTTCCCTTGGTGAGCCGTTTATCCGATATAGTCACGAGGCCCTCTCGGAAGCGTGCTCCCAGTCACTCAGGCGTGTCCGACTCTGCCGTTTGCTCCTCCAGGGCATCCTCCCGACCCAGGGACTGAACCTGTGTCCCCTTGTGTCCCTGCGTCCCCTGCCTCGGCAGGCGGGCTCTTCCCACCGCGCCCCCTGGGAAGCCTCAGGAGCTTGCAGCTCAGTGGTACGTCTCAGAGGTGAATGCCCGCGTGCCCAGCACCGGGATCATGAAGCATCATCCCAAGATGACCAGGGTCCCCTCGTCTGTGTCCGTCCCCAGAACCGCTGCCCTGACCGTAGACAGCTCTGGGGGTTTTGTAAACGGGGCCGTGTGGTCCGCTGTCTGGGCTGTCGACTTGCGCTCAGCACAGCACTTTCAGGCTCAGGGTTGTGGGCGCTGCGGTTGGCACTTTTTGTGGTTGAGAGCCGCTCCATGGTGAGGACAGAGCCCAGTTTGGTGGTTCCTTCTCCTGCCAAGGGCTGTGGGCTTGTTTCCCGTCTGGACCCTTGGGAGGAGGGTTGCTTTGCACATGCCACACCTGTGTTTTGATGGCTGCCTGCACGCTCTTCTCCAGGGAGGCGCCGGCCGGCTGCCATGGGCTCTGCTAAAGAGACCGTGGGCTGTGTACTTCTGACCGGCGCCTGCCAGCTCCCCTCCGCCGATGGTACCAGACGGTCCTCACACCTGCCGTGTATGAGAACGCCTGTTTCCCCAGGTTACTGAGTCAGCAGATATTTCTGAGTGCCTCCTGCACAATTCTAGGTGCCAGAGAGACAGCTGAGATCACAAGTGAATGAAGTTGGCACCCCTCCCGGGCCTTCCACCCTGTGGGAGGGGATGCCCACAGCCAGCCGTGAGAACACGTCCGATCTGTGTCGGATGCTGAAGGGCATCTAGGGGAATGCTGCGCAGGGCTGCGGGATGCTTGCACCTCGGCCGGAGGGACGTGTCCCTCAGGACCGCTGGTGTGCGCGCGAGCTCCTGTCTCCCCTGCTTCGGCCGAGGCCCCCCGGGAGGTCTGCCCACACGTCTGCCAGCCCTGCGTGGGGTGCGGGGTGATCCCTCTGCCATCTCACCAAACCAGTGACGGTCCTTCCTGCGGGGAGTGTGCCTCAGTCACGGAGTATTGAATGAATGCATGGTCTGTTGCCACAATAGTGTGAATGGCAGGCGACCGCGGAACCTCTGTGGTGCACCGTAGGCATTTCTTGCTGATCCCAAGACCACAGGTCGGCCCGACTCGCTGCCCCAGGCTGGGCGTGGCCGCTGGGAGTGGTTGTTTCAGGATGGCCCCCACCAGGGCGGCTGCCTCTGTCCCACACGCTCATTCCCGTCGTGGAAACAGGGCTCCCAGGGAAAGATGAGACGCGCACGGGGACTCTGAGACCAGGCTCGGAACTGGCTCAGCCACCGCTTTCTCCCCGTCTGCTGCCCGCTGGGCAGGACGCCGGCCTGGGCTCAGGGGTCCCTCCTGATGGACGTTCTGGGGGCTGTGTGACTTCAGGCAAACCGCTTCTCGTCTGTATGGTGGGCTTCCTGAGGGCTGCCTGCTAGAGCGCGTTCTCAGCTGGGAGGAAGCCGGCGCCGCCTGCGGGGGTCTGCCGCGTAGGGGCTGCCCTCACGCCGGTGTCCCGGGCGCTCCACTGGGAGGGCAGCCCCTCTGAGCTCCAGGCTGCTTCCCGTTCACCCACCGAGTGACTCTCCCGAGGCTGAGCCAAGCCCCCTGGGCCTCCTGCGCCCCGAACCTTCCAGAGCCCGGGAGCCCCCGTGACCTGCAGCTCAGAGGTGGGGGCGGCGGGCTTCCCCGGGGGAGTGTCAGCCCCGTCATCCTCCAGCGCCTTCTGCAGGCGGGGCCGGGGTTGTGCAGCCTCGGGCCCCCGGGTCCTCCAGCGTCTGGGGCCTCCAGGAGGAGCTTCCATCCGGCTGAGGTCAGCTATGCGTGGACCGGGGGCCTACCGGGACTTCCCTGCCTGCTCCGGGGTCTCCACGCAGGGAAGTCGGGCATGGGGCCAAGTTGTGCTGACCATGAGCCAGCTTGGCCCTCTGAGGGCGAGTCCCTGGGTGTGGACCCTGCCTCTGAGGCTCTGGCTGTGTGACCTCAGGTGATGGACGCACCCTCTCTGAGCCTCAGTGTTGGCATCGGTGAGATGGATCGGTAAGCTCTGCCCACCGAGGATCCCTGATCGGAGGAGAGAGGGGATGACCGCCCGCTCAGAGCGGCTGCCGTGGCCTGAGCCCCGTTCTCTCCCTGCCCCAGGGCTTGGCACTCTGGGCGGTGGGCTGCGGGTTAGTTTTTGCCTAAGTGAACAGGTGTGGCCTTTTCTGGGGCCAAGACCTGTCCCTCTGGTGAAGAGGCAAAGGGGCCGGGTCTCGTAGGGTTGGCAGGGGGCCTTCAGCGGCTTACCGCCTGCTCCCGCCCCTGCTTATCCCTCCAGCCGCCCCAGATGTGTAGAGGCCACCCCACCCCCCTGCACTCCCCACTGGGCTGGCCCCTGCGCTGCACCTTCGTTCTGGCGCCCGCCCACGGACTCAGCCCCCGTCCTGGGGCGGGGGGGGGTCCCGCTTGCAGCGGCACAGCCTGGCCCTGGGGCTCACATCCCAGAAACGGGGAGCGTCCCCTCCTTCAGCCTCAGTCGGGCTTCGTGTGCGTCCCGTGGCAGGTGCTGCGGTCCTCCCTGGACGCGTATCGATTGGGGTTTACTGCCCGGGACACCCGTGGTGTGGGGGGCCCCCATGTCAGAGCCGAGGCGCCCGAGGCACAGAGAGGTGAAGTCCACGTTCAGGGTCGCTGAGGGTGGTGAAGCGGGTGTTTGCCGACCGCCCGCCGACGGCGCCTCCTGGGGTCCGTCCAGCTGCCTGGCCTGGGGGGGTGGTTCTCCCCGTGGTCAGAAGATCGAGGTCCCGGTCCCTAGCTCCAGCATTGCTCAGAATGAGGGGGATGAGGAGGCATGACCTGTCAGTTTAGATTTTCCAAAAGATGCCTCGGATCTGGAATTGTGAATCAAGTCTGCAGATCTGTAAATGTATATCAAGGCCCCAGCACAGCATGCAGTGGGCACCAGCTAGCTGCCGTGGTTTAGACTCACAGAGCGCCAGCTGCCCCTAATTATACGTCTGGGAGACACAGGCTGGCAGGGGGGCTGGCGGACTTCACAGCGAGCTCAGAGGGTGGGGTCCCAAAGCTCTGACGCCCGGCCCAGTGGAATCCAAGTCCAGAAAACAGGCTCTAGGCTCCTGGAGAGGGTGACCGAGGGGGCTACAGAGTGAGGGCACCGCAGTGGGAGCGGTCACCGCTGGTCTGGAGCGGGGCTGCGACCTTAGGCGGAGGCGGCTGTGCCTGAGTGGGGACCCAGCTCCGTCTGCAGGGAGCAGGCCGGGCGGTGGGTCTGGGCCGCACGGTGCTAGCTGGCAGGCTTGGTGGCATCAGGGCCAGCTGGACGCCGCCTCCCAGCCTCGGAGTGGCATGTGCTTCCTGAGACCGGTGCCCCCCCCGGTCGGTGAGCCAGGGCGGCTTGCGGGTGGAGGGGCTGCGGCAGTCGGAGCGGAGGCCTGGGCCAGAGATGGAGACGCTCAGAGCGGGGAGCAGCCGGCCTGTTTCTTTCCCGCCAAGTTGGCCCCACCTGGTGAGGCAGGCAGCCTCGGCGGTGGTGGGTGGTCGCTCGGGGAAGGTCCTGTGATTGCTTGTCCATCACTGCCTGGCCCCCGAAGCCTGGATCCCGGAACAGAGAGGCTGAGGGTGTTGTCTGCGGTGGCTGAGCCTGTGGGAGGCAGAGCAGGGTTCTGACTTCCCAGTGACGTCCAGTTTAGGGTCCTCAGCGGGGATGGGAGTCTTACCCATCTCTCCCGGCCCCTTCACTTTGAATGTTCGCCAGACACTGCAGACAAAGGATGGAGATGTTAGCTGGTGGGGTGGGGAAGAGATCTGGCCAAGATCTAGGTCAGGTCGGCCACGTGTATGGGTCACAAGAAATGGAAAGTCGCTGGGCGGGGTCCCTGGGAACTTGGTTCCAGAAGGACCCCAGCCTGGCCCAGTGGCATCCCACTTGGGAACTCTGGAAACCTTGCAGCCCCAGAGCCTTGCCCAGTATGCGTCCCCCACCCCCACCCCACTGCCTCATCGAGGGACGGACCCCAGGGTGCCCGCTGCCCCCTCCCCAGGCAGGACTTTTCATCTCCTCTCTGCTGATGCCCTGCTTTCCGTTTGCATCTCAGAAAAAAACTTGTCCAGTTTTTTATGTGATTTTTTAAAAAATGTTTTTGACAAGTCAGTTTTATTAAGGTGGGAATTGAAATTATATTTACATTTCTCTTAGAGTAAATACTGGCTGGGGAAAACCCAAATTGCCTTATAGATAAACATCTTCTCTTATTAAACTGTGTGCATGTACGATGAACTGGTAATTAAACTATCTGGAAAGAACAGGAAAATACAATGATGTCGTTTACAAGGTTTCATCTATAAAACGAAAAGCTATCCCAAGAACCGGAATGCCATCAGACTCTAGTTTGAGCCAAAGCATCGTCTGGGGCAGTGGCCGTTTCTAAAGCTCATAATGAACAAGAGCGAGTTCACAGTTCTTTCTAAGGAGGAACAGAGTCCGTGTCAGATGTCTTGGTTTTTCTGCAGTGTGAGTTCCACTACAAGCCTGTGCTGGGGTACGGGGGTCTGCAGAAGCCTCTAGAAGCACAGCAGGAGTGCCCCCACATCTGGAGCCACAAGAGCCTCAGCAGGGGGTGGGCTGGCTGGTGGCCGAGGTGAGCCTGGGTCTCCTTCCAGACGAAGGCCGCTCTCGTGGGCATGCAGCCTCGGTCATGTGCCCTGCGTCTGAAGGAGGCGTGCAGGGGTCTGCTTCTGGGCTTGTCTCCCGGTGGCTCGTTCATCCTTAGGGCGTGCGCTGTCCACTCCAGCGTCCGAGTGCTGGGCTGTCTTCCTTGTTTCTGGGAAAGTTACCTTCTCAGAACACGAGGCTGGTCCCGTTGCGTTTGTCGGCATTTGCCTGCAGGTTGCATGTGCCCGCTGGCCCTTTCTGGGGTGGCATCTGCTGACCGCGGTGCCGGGGCCACACGCCCCGCCCTGAGCAGAGCAGAGCCTCTCAGGAGTGTCTGCACGGCCCCGGATTGGGGCAGCCTGCTTTTGTGCAGGCGGCTTTTCTCTTTTTCCATGGCGTTGGCTTCTCATCGATAGTGAGGGTACCAACAGCCCTGGCCCTTTAAAATGCCCATGACAGACTCACACCCCTATTCCCTGGAAGGCTGGGAGGGTAGGACTTGTGCTGGTCATCCGACCACCCCCCAGCACCTTCCAGAGTTTCCCAGGACTGGCCGGAAGCCTGACACTGCCTGACCACGTCAACAAAACCCACCGTGGAGCCTGCAAGTAACTGGCTCTGCCAGCCACAGCAGCCAGCATCTCAAGTACCACCTGCGACCCCAGCCCCCACCAGGCAGCTGGGACAGACCCTCGAAGTGGCTTGGGCTCGGGAAAGAAGTCTCAGTCCTGTACTTGTCCAGGGCTTGTTCTTCTTTCTCTGGTTTCAGTTACAATGTGCACATGCGTGTGTGATGGACCCGGTTCAGTCTGGAACAGCATGTTGCAGCAGAGAAATAAAGCCGTCTCTCGATGCTTGCTGCGTGCTGCGGTCCTCCACCTAACACAGGTGCTGGTCCCCTACTGTGTTATTGCTTCTGCAGAAGTCCCCAAAGTGTCGCCTCCAGTCCGTTTTGTAAAGTTGTATCTAATCAGGGACGATGAGATCTTTTCCGGTTCATGTTGTTTTATTTCTTGAATTTCCTTCTTTCTGAAAGCTTTTATTAAAGAATACCATAGAGGGTCTGGAGCATCTTTTCATCTAGACTAATTTAATAGTACTCCCTTAAAACTTTTTTATGTCTTACAATATAGTTTTATAAAGTATTATGTCTGTAAAGCACACGGATCTTCACAAAAAAAGCTCAGTAGGTTCCAGGCAGCTCCACCCAGATCGAGACACAAAACATCTCGAGCGCTCCAGAATCTTCCCGGTGCCCCTTCTCGGCCAATTCTGCTCCCCCCCGCCCCCCGCCCCACCCCCACCATGGAAGCCACAAGGCTGACTTATCACCATCAATGACTCCTGCCTATTCTTGAATTTATTGTGTGTAATGGGAACCATATGATACGATTTCGCTTGCATTTAACTTCTTGAGCTCAGGACCGTGTGTTTGAGAGTCATCCAGACTGCTGCATGTAGCAGTAATTCATTTTAAAACACTGCTCTTCATTCCTCCATCGTAGGGATAAATCATAGTTTATTGATCTGTCCCGGTGCGGATGGAGGTTCGGGCTGTTTCCGGTGAGCAACTGTAGTGAGAACCATGGCTGTGGACATTCTGGGTGTTTCTGAAGGGTGTTCACCCAGCAGAGGAATTGCTGCATCGGAGCCGTGGCCGACCCTGCCGGTTTTCCAGAGCGTCACCGGTTTCTGTCCCCACCAGCCCTGAGCGGGGCTCCAGCTGCCCCGTCTTTGCCGACACTGGATGTGGTCTGTCTGTTTCATCATCGCCATCCTGGTGGCCTTGTAGCTGGAGTCTCGCGGTGGTTTTGATTTGCATTCCCTCACATCTGATGACGTTGAGCACGTTTTCATGTTACTGTCTCGCGGTTTGTTGTTCTTTGCCCGTTTCTAAATTAGTTTCTGCGTCTTGCCAGGGTCTAGGAATTCTTGAGATGTTCCGAGGATACGTCTTCAGCTGGGTCACAAATGCCTCATCTCATTCTCTGACTTTTCTTTCCACTCTCATGATGACATTATCTGGTCGGCACATTGCAGATGCTGTCTTCTGAGGAATGAAGACTTCTCAGTTTAGTGAAATACAGTTTATTGATCTTTACTTTTACGGTAATGTATTTTTTGCCCTTTTCAAGAAATCTTTGTCTTACCCTAGAGTCATGAAAATATTTTCCTTTGTTGCATTCTGGATCTTTTAACTTACTTCACCTTCCACATTAGATCTTGTTTGTTTCTCTGGGTGGTGTGAGGAGTCGTCGAAATTCCCTCCTTTTTCCGTACAAGAGCTTTTAAGTTTAAGTAGGTCCCACTTGTTTATTTTTGTTTTTACTTCCATTACTCTAGGAGGTGGGTCATAGAGGATCTTGCTGTGATTTATGTCATAGAGTGCTCTGCCTATGTTTTCCTCTAAGAGTTTTACAGTTTCTGGCCTTACGTTTAGGTCTTTAATCCATTTTGAGTTTGTCTTTGTGTGTGGTGTTAGGGAGTGTTCTGATCTCATTCTTTTACACGTAGCTGTCCAGTTTCCCAGCACTAACTTACTGAAGAGACTGTCTGCCCCATTGTCTCTTCTTGCCTCCTTTGTCAAAGATAAGGTGCCCATGGGTGCTTGGGTTTATCTGTGGGTTTTCTATCTTGTGTATATTTCTGCTTTTGTGCAAGTTCCATACTGTCTTGACTCAAATGGATGTTCAGTTGCCCCCAGTCTGGGTGTGGAAAGGCCCGTCTCCCCGCCACCCCCACCCCCCGCCCCCACTGCGCTGCTTCCTTAGCCAGGATCAGGTGCGTGTGAGTAGGTTTTTTCTGATCTTCTTTTCTGTCCCGTGGTCAGGCTGTCTTTGCACACTGCCCTGAGTTATTGGAGTCCCTTGGGAACTTGCTGTCTGGCCGCCTGACTGCCCCTGGCTGGGCGTGTGGTTGGACTGCTGTCTGCTCACCTCTAAACCGGGGCTGGGGAGAGGACCCTCTTCCTAGAGCTGGAGGGCGGGTGCCGTGGCTGCAGGCTGGCGCCCACCAGGCCAGAGATCTAGCCGGTCAGCCAGGGAGGCCGGGCAGCTCCCAGGTCAGGCTGGGGTAGTCAGCCGGTGGGCGGGGTGCTGACTCAGGTGGTGGGGAGGGAGTCCGTGGGCACCCCTACAGGGAAGCTAGGCGGTGAGGGGTGCAGTGGGGGGTCGGTGGTGCTGGGGGCCGTCCTGCCCTGGGTGAGGGATGGAGGCATCTCTGAGGGGCTGGATGGCCTGGGCCTGGCAGCTGGGCTCAGCCCAACCACTGCTGCTGGTTCCCAGCCATCGTGTCCGGGATCCTGGGGCGGGAAGAGAGCGCTCAGAGTCCTGTTTCTCTCTCCATCTTCAGTCGTGAAAGGCCTTAGGCACAGCCAGGGCCTGCAGGTGACCCCTCCTCCAAGAACACGGAGCGTCGGAGCCACAGCACCCCCCGGGACTGTTTGCTCAGGCCCCACAAACATCCTGTCCAAACAGGGTGCCGGTGGAGGTGGCCGCCCGCCCATCACCCCGCAGGTGGGCATTTTTCTACAGCATTTCCAAAGCCACCATCCTCTAGGGCTCTGATGTCTGGGAGAGGGAACCCTCTGGAGGGGTCACGACCTCTGGGCCGGATTGTTCTAGGCCCCCCTGCCCCCATTTCCTGTAATCAAAGGAGGTTAGAGTCCCCAGAAGCTCAGGGTCTTTTTTATAACAGCACTTTTCTTCAATAGGCAATACCTGCCTGTGATAAGGAAAACACATAAAAAGCACAAAAGAGGCAAACAGTGAATGACAGGGTGCTGCCTCCCCGCCGGGGCCAGGCCCCTCGCTGGGCATGAACTCTTAAAGCCTTCCTCAAACCCTGCATGTGTCTCCATGTCCCTTTAAAGTCGTGCTAAGTCATGCCTGACCCCCTGTGACCTCACGGACTGTAGCCCACCAGGCTCCTCTGTCCGTGGGATTTCGACAGGCAGGAATGTTGGAGTGGGGCGCTGGTTCCTCCTCCAGGTTTGAAGAGGTCAGCAGTGGCTTACCAGACGCTGCTCAGCGTGAAGCCTGCCTTCTTCGCTCTTTGTCGTCTATTGGGAAATCGTTCCACGGAGTTGCATGAAGATCTAACACCGAACGTGTCCTTTTTGACGCTCGTGTGCGATGTGGCGGTCATGGCACCAGCTGCTCCATCGCGGCCCCGTCGGCGGGGTTGGCTGGTCTGCGTCTTTGCTGTCGAGCATTGCGGGGCAGCTGGTGTCCGGGACTTGCGCGTGAGTGCCCCCTGTAGACCCGTGCGCTGCTAGATTTCCCAGAGGGGAGGCGCTGCGTCACTTCTTGGTTTTTACGCGGCCGTGCGTTGCTTTCTTCCCGTTGCGGTAAACGACGCACAGCGTGGCACTGGGCGTGTAACTGATTTTAAATGGACACATCAGTGGCGTTGGCTGTGTCCCCCGCGTTATGTAACCATCACCACCCTCCCCGTCGTCCAGCTCCAGAGCGTATTCTCTTCTTCCCAGACGGAAGCTCTGTCCCCGTGAAACACTGACCCCGCTTCCCCCACCCGACCCTCAGTAACCTCTCTTCTGCTTTCTGTCTCTGGCAGTAGAATCCTATGTAAGGAGAATCCTCTGTGTAAGGAGAATCCTATCACACTTGGTCTTTGGTGTCTCGCTTGTGGCACTTTTGGGGACAGAGTTTTTCAAGACTCTGCATCTTCAGTCTGAGAATTTTCCAGCTGGAGGATCTTTTCCAGTAGTGGCTTTGTTGCGGGCTGTCTGTGAGGGGAGTAGAGCATGGGGCACTTGCTGGACGGTGGCAGAAGGGCTCAAGGCGGCTACCACCCACCACAGCGCCCGAGGGGGCAGAAGCCGCGGCCGCCCTGCCCGCCTGCCCGGTCACCACCCCAGCAGGCGCCCTGCTCGCCCGGGCGTTGGAGCGTCCCTGAGGGGAAGCTCAGTGTCTGGCCGTGACGGCGGCTCCCTCGAGGCCGTGTCTTCGCGTGTGGGCGCCGTGCGTGCCTTCGCACTGCATGGACCTGCCTGCGTGTCCAGCTTGTCCTGGCCACAGATTCAGAGACAGGAAGCAGAGCAGGGGTCACTGCAGGCAGGGGCAGGGGGTGGGGAGTCTAGGAGGGTCCTGAGGTTGGCGCAGGGGAGAGGGGAGAGGTGGTCCGGGGAAAGCCAGTTACTGGGCAGATCCTGGCTGTGGGGGCGCCGGGGGGGGCCCCCAGGGTGCTTGCTCAGCCACGTGTGTGCGGGAGCGAGCCCGGATGAGCCCAGCAACCAGGGTGTGGACGGACGGGAGAGCCCTGCGGCTGGAACTCTGTGGG
This sequence comes from Capreolus pygargus, assembly GCA_012922965.1. NCBI lineage: Eukaryota > Metazoa > Chordata > Mammalia > Artiodactyla > Cervidae > Capreolus > Capreolus pygargus. The sequence goes on along the minus strand of SNSB01003526.1, from coordinate 6,590,915 downwards.
CTTCGTGCCCAGGAGCGAAAAAGACCCCGAGGGAGATGAAGCCTGCAACCTCAGAGGGGTGATCGGGGAGGCGGGGGGCCTGGGGGTGCTGGGCTCTGGACGAGGAGCCGGGTCCACACCTGGTGGGCTTTGTTGGCCCTGCCTCCTGCTCCCACGCCGTGGACGGTGCTGGGCAGCACCAGGCTGGGCCCCCGAGCTGATCCCCCACCCGCTCCAAGTGGGTGGCCCTCCCAGCCTCAGGGGTCACGCCCCTGAGTTCCTTTGTGTGAGAAAGGGGGGAAGCCAGCGTGGGGAAGGCCAGGAGAGAATGGTGGGACGGCTGCCAAGTGCGGGCTGGGACCTGGCGTCTGCTGGGGGGTGCAGGGCAGAGAGCTTCCTCCCGGGCTGGTGCTGAGATTCGCAGACAGGGCCTCCAGGATCAGCTGCATCAAGCCGCCCAGGCGCCCAAGTGCAGAAGCTGAGGCCGGACAGGGGAAATTGAGGCATGGGACGTCTGGCTCCCCGCCTGATCTCGAGTGGGCCTGACAGCGGTTCCCACCCATAATAAATGCCTGTGGAGATCAAAGTGCCTGACTCCCGCCTGGCTCATGGCCGGACCTGCGTGCATTCCAGCCGTTAGTGTTACCCTGATACAGCGCCCGTCTCCTGCCATCTGGCTGAGCCCCAGGGGTCTGTTGCAATCTGCTAATCTTTAAGGCCGTCTTGGAGAAGGCTTAGGAAGAAAGAATTCAGTCCAGTGAAAGAAAGGACATTGTGTGCTGAGCTGGGCGGACCGGGTCAAGCTGTCTGTGTGGAGTGAGCTCCCCACCACCAGAGGTGTTCAGGCGACTCCCACGTGCCTGGAGTGTGATGGGAGAGGATGGAGTGTGGATGATGGCATCACTCTCAGGGGCCACAGAGACTCAGGTCCCTGCTCTGAGGGGACGAAACAGACAAGTGGAAAAGGAAGCTCATAAATAACAAGAGGGTTTCACATCGTGATAAGTGCTGTGAGGAGACGGCAAAGTGAGTGACGTGATAAGATTGGGGCTGTGTTTTACCATCAGGTGACTCCAACTTTTATCCAGTTGCTTGGATGAAGGTTTTCCTTTTTGCCTGTGGATTGTATTTTCTTTTCTTCCCTAGCTTTATTAAGATGTTTTACTGTTGTTCAGTCTGTGAGTTGTGTCCAACTCTTTGTGACCCCACAAACTGCAGCATGCCTGGCTCCCCTGTCCTTCACCATCTCCCAGGGTTTGCTCAAACTCATGTCCATCGAGTCGGTGATGCCATCCAACCATTGCATCCTCTGTCGTTCCCTTCTCCTCCCGCCTTAAATCTTTCCCAGTTTCAGGGTCTTTGCCAATGAGCAGCTCTTTGCATCATGTGGCCAAAGTATTGGAGCTTCAGCTTCAGCGTCAGTCCTTCCAATGGATATTCAGGATTGAGTTCCTTTAGGATGGACTGGTTTGATTATTGAGATATAATTGCTGTATAATATTGTGTAGTTTTAAGGTGTACGATATGATGCTTTGATACACACATAAGTAGTGAAGTGATCATTACAGGAAGGTTGGTTAACACATCCGTCAGCTTGTATAGTTCCCATGTTTTGTGCTTGTTTGTGCTGAGAACATTTCAGATCTACTGTCATAGGAGCTTTCAAGCGTATAACACAGTGCTGGTAACTGTAGGCACCGTGCTATGCATTAGATCCTGGAACTTACTCGTCTGAATAACTGGAAGCTTGTGTCTTTAGACCAGCATCTCTCTGTTCCTCTAACTGCTCCCCTCACCACCCCACCCCAGTTCTTGGCGACCCCTCTACTCTGTTTCTGTGAATTTCGCTTTTATAGCTTCCATGTGTAAGTGATATCACGGTATTTATCTTTCTCTGTCCGACTTGCTTCATGTAGTGAGTGCTCTGAAGGTCCGCCCCGTTGCTGCAGGTGGTCGGATGTCCTTGTTTATGGCTGAGTAATGCTCCTGTGTGTGTGTGTGTGGGGGGGTGTGGCGTGTTATCTTTATTCAGCTGCTGATGGACACTCAGGTTGCCTCTGCGTCTTGGCCTTTGTAAACAGAGCTGCCGTGAACGTAGGGATGCATGAATCTCTTTGAGTCCGTGTTTTCGTTCCCTTCAGATAAAGGCCCAGAGGTGGCACAGATGAGAGCCCTGTTCTTCATTTTTCAAGGCGGCTCCTCCTGCGCCCACAGTGGCTGCCCCAGCTTGCGTGCCCACCAGCAGCGTAGGAGGTTCTCCCTTTTCCTCACATCCTCACCAACAGCTCCTGCCTCTTGGCGTTTTGATGATATAGCAGCCGCCCTATGGGGTGTGCGGGTAAGCGCGTCGTGGTTTTGACTACGTTTCTCTGATGACGAGTGGCGTTAGCGCGTTGTCGCATACCTCTTGTCCACGTCACGTCTTTAGAAAACTCTCTCTTTTGGTCCTTTGCCTACTTTTAAAATAATTTTTGGTTTGCTGTTGACTTGTATGAGCTCCTTATATATTTCTTGTTAACCCTCTTATCGCATACCTGGTTTTCAAATGTTTTCTCCCATTTTGTAGATTGTCTTTTCATTTTATTGATTGCTTCTTTTGTTGCAGAGCCGTTTTAGTTTGACGCAGTCCATTGATTTCGGCTGCTGTTGCTTGTGCTTCTGGTGTCGTTACCAAAAATTTGTTGCGAAGACCAGTGTTAAGGGTCTTTCTCCCCTGGGGTTTCTTCTAGGAGTTGTATGGTTTGAGTAAATTGTTTTGAGTTGGCTTTGGTATTTGGTGTGAGGTAAGAGTCCAGTTTAATTTGGTGGATTTTATTTCTGAAGAAGCCTCTCTTTATCCTAAAGTTATTTCCGTAGGTTTTCTTCGAATACTGCCGTTATAGATGTGGAATTTATCTTTGTGTGTGATGTGGGGTAGATACCAATACCAGATATTCAATCCTTTCCCCACTGGGTGTGAATGCCACCTTTATCGTATACTAAATTCCCACATACACATAGTTCTGTTTCTGAATTTTATTCTGCTGCATGCATCTCATTGTCTTTTTAATTATTAAAACTTTAAGGTGTGCTCCTCTTTATTTCCTTTCATGAATTTTCCTGGGTGTTCTTAAGACCTGTCCTCTTTGGGATGAATCTTAGAATCAACTTGATAAATTTCATGACGAACTATTTTGGAAGTCTGGGATTCCACTGAGGTGGTAGATGAAATACAGGAAAATGGACATCTTTATGGTGTTTAGTCTTCTCCTCTAAATACCCAGTGTATGTTCTAACACAGTAGATGGTTACAGCTGTGGTGGCCGTTCAGTCACCGAGTCGTGTCCGGCTCCTTGCGACCCCTGGACTGTAGCGTGCCAGGCCCCTCTTCCTCCGCTTTCTCCTGGAATTTTCTCAGATTCATGTCCATTGAGTTGGTGATGCTATCTAGCCGTCTCATCCCCTTCTGCCCCCCCCTTCTCCTTTGACCTTCCATCAAGGTCTTTTCCAATGAGTTGGCTCTTACCTATTAGGCGATTGTTTTCTTCACATGGATTTAGTGTATTTACTATAGATTTATTTCCAGGTTCCTTTCTTTTTAGTGTGGGACTTTTTTCTTTTACCTTTTCTGTTTAATTGTTGCTGGTGTATGGTAAAGCCACTCATTTGTATGTGTTGATTTTTTTTCTACCAAATAATAATAATAATAATTAGTATTCATGTTAGTACTGTGTTAACATTGATTCCTTTGGATTTTCTAGAGAAGTGAAACCATAACATCTGCAGAGAATGACAGTCGTGTCTTTTCTAATATTTCTGCTGCCTCTTTTTTTTATTTTCTTGCTTTATTGTGTCTGCCAGCATCTCTCAGTGTGAAACAGGAGTATCAGTAGATAACTTTTGTCGTATCTCTGCCTGCAGTGGGGCACCTGTCTAACGTTTAAGCCACTGGATGTGATGTTTGTTACTTGTTTTGGTAGACACTGATTTTCAAGAATGTTTTGCATTCCTCCTGGTGCCTCAGAGCAGCCTTCAGGTTGGTGTCGAAGCTTCTTCCCCCTGCTTTCAGAAGGGAAATAGAAACTCCGAACAGCTCAGCGACTTGAAATGCACGCTAAGCCAGTGACGCAGATGGCTCTGAGCGAGCTCTCTGTTCCCAGAACCTTGCAGGCTGCTGACATGCCTTGCTGCCTGTCTTCTTCTGCCCTGCTGGGTTATGTGAACCGCTCAAGGACATTTAGAGGTCCTCATGGGCTTTGGCGGCCGTGCCGCTGTGGGTCCACATAGCAGAGCAGGGCGCTGAGTCTCAGGGAGGAGAGATGACTGTACACGGCGGCCCCGAGGTGTGGACCCGGGTACAAAGTGATTCTCTGAAGCCGTGCTGCTCCTCAGCACATACCTAGGTGTCCAAGTTGGGCTTTACCTTTGAATGTCATTTGTTTTCAGACCTGGGAGGCAAAGGGTTGCGTTAATTACCTTCCTCATTTCCTGGTTCCTTATCATCTTAGCGAGACTCTCTCTTGTTTTATTTACTTACTTATTTATTCCCGTTTATCACCGACTCGATGAACATGAGTTTGAGCAAGCTCTGGGAGCTGGTGATGGACAGGGAGGCCTGGCGTGCTGCGATCCATAGGGCTGCAAAGAGTCGGGCACGACTGAGCGTCTGAACTGAACTGGTCCCCTTTCCCCGTGGCCAGCTCTTCCTCCCTGTCACCCTGGGCAGCGGTTCTCTTCAGCCTGTCTGGGTTTATTTTTGCGTTTGTGTGTTCGTGCACAGGGTGCATTGGTAATTTTCACGCAGTCTTTCCAGCTCCCTGTTTCCGTGTGTATACGTGTCCAGGTGCACCATGTCCTGGAAGCATCCCGTCTGCTGTTTCTGACAGCCGTGGGGTCCTCCGTGGAGGACGTCCGCATGCTCTCTTCAGACTCCTCCAGTGGCGAGCACGCAGGCCGCCTCCCCGCCGCCTCCCGAAGCCTCACCGCAGGGAGCGTCCTCCTGCTGCTGGGATGTGGGTCTGGGCGGTGACGACGTCCCGCCGTAGACGCGGGGAGCAGGGCCGCTGGGCCCGGGGCGCTGCCGCGTCTCACTGTGTCCCAGGGGCTGGGTCTCCGTCTGGACTGGCTGATGCCACGGTCCCGCTCCCAGGACACCGGGGCTCCTGCTGTGCCTGGCATTCATCACTGTTTCCCATTTTTCTGGTTTCACAGATACTCTACTTTGGGGGTTGATTTTTTTCATGTTTATTTCTAGGAGGTTACTGTATTTCTCAGTAGCAACTCTCTGTCAGCCTAGACGCTCCAAAAACACCTCCTAACCTGTCAACAGTCTGTTGTATCTGTCCGCAGAGTTCTTGGTTATTCAGGGAATGTTGCTTCTGAGGTAGGAAAAGGTATCCATGTTGTAACCCGTGGTCTGTGCCTTTAAGACCTCCTCCCAAGCCCCAGCCCCTCCCGCCCTCCCAGTCACACGCGTCCTCCCCAAGACCATTCCACGACAGTGCTGCTGCCCCTTCTCACGTGTTGGCGTCTTATCTGGCCCCTCAGAGGCACAGTCTGGGTTGGAGGTTCTCGGGTGCACTGTGGTTCGTTTGGAGAAACTGCCCAGGGCGGGGCCCAGGGAAGGAGCTGATGACGCTCCTGGTTCCACAGGGCTGTCCCTTTGGGGATGGAGTGGGTCCGTGGACCCCGCCTAGCTGGTGGGCGGCTCACCTCGGCTGGACTTACTCGCCCAGGCATCTTGCGAGCTGCGGACGGGCGGCGGCCCGCGTGAGCAGCCGGTGGGTGAGACCCCAGCCCAGCGGCAGTCTGGTCAGGTGCCGGCAACCTCCCGTGCCTGTTGGGCCTGCAGGCCTGGGCACGGTGGGTCCCTCTGGGTGCTGACTCTGCCCGCGTTGCCGCCCACAGTGTCCACGAAGGACCTGATTGAGACATGCTGCGCAGCCGGGCAGCAGTGGGCCATCGACAACGACGAGTGCCTGGACATCCCGGAGAGCGGCGCTGAGGGTGACGTGTGCAGGTAGGACATGTGTGTGACCCCGTGTCCTCAGCCCCGGACCCCGCACTGCCCTGGGGGCCCGCTGCACCCACATCAGCTGCCTGCAGGCGCCTAGAGGTGGCTGCCCGGCTGCTCTCCAGGTGTAGGGAGCTCCAGACGCCCCGAGAGCCAGCCCTCCGTGCAGACTGGCAGCTGACCGGTGAGAAGTGGGCAGCTGGGAGCAGGTGACGGGCCTGCCGTCACCCGGGAACAGCCGGCTGCTTCTCACCAGGTGCTCTCCTGGGCCCTGCTCAGCCTTGAGCCTCGATCGCTTCTTCTGACGGTCGTTCTCGGCAAAGGAAGCCTTTTTACCCACGCCCTCCCTGTGCCAGGCCCAGGGCACGTCCTCTCAGACATTCAGCCCCTCTTTGTTCCTGGGACGCGCCATCTCATCCAGCCCGCTCCTCTTTCTACAGAGAGGGCATATGAGTCACCCGAGCCACACAGCTCATTGGAGATTGACCTGGAGTAGATGCCGTGTTTCCTACTGTCCTGGTGGCTCAGACGGTAGAGAACCTGCCTGCTCCTCTGACAAACACACACCCTTTCCTGCTGTCCACCCACCACGCCTCTGCTGGGTGCTGAGTCGCTGAGTCCTGTCCCACTGTGTGCGACCCATGGACTGTAGCAGCCCACCAGGCTTCTCTGTCCACGGGAGTCCCCAGGCGAGAATACTGGGGTGGGCTGCCATGCCCTCCTCCAGGGGGTCTCCC
>SNSB01003526.1:6519589-6569207 GCA_012922965.1 Capreolus pygargus | reverse complement strand
GCGTGTGGGTGTCGGTGACGCTGCCTTCACATGGGGCTGGAAAGGGTCTGAAAGCACGTCCCTTTCTCACCTGTGAACCTGCTCAGTCTGGGTCTGGCCCCGAGGTGAGGGGTCTGCCCTGTGGGCTGGGCCCTCCCTCTGTGAGACGGGGTCATCAGGGCATGGTTCCCACAGTGAGCATCCCCTGGAGCCCCTCCGTGTCTGGAGGCGGCGCGGGCACAGTGCGAGCCAGTGGTGTCGGAGATGCTTTAGTTCACGTTCAGGAGACGCTGGCGGGGGTCCTGGGGGGTTATGTCTGTCTGGGAAAGACCCCCATCCCTGTCAACAGCCAAAACCTGCCTCCAGCCGCTTGCCCGAGACCGTTCTGGTTTGGGCGGGAACCATCCACATGCCCAGAAAGGGCAGGAGACTTGCCCAGGGTGCACAGACGGCGGTGCCTGGCAAGCCTTTCTCTCAGATGGTGGGGGCCGAGCTGGCTCTGCTCCCCATCTCCCGGGACCTGTGTTTCTCCCGGGCCCGTGTCCCTGCCCCTCCAGGCCCCCGCTTTTCTCTGCAGGGCCCCCAGCAGTGAAGGCTGTGGTGTCCAGGTCGGGGGGCGCATGCAGAGGATGTTCCCTGGAGGGGAGTCCTGCTGGGCTCCACCCAGTTTAAAATCATCCACCAGGTGACTAACAGTGACAGCTGGAGAATTGTTTCTAAGCGTCCCATTTCAGGGTTTTCTCGGGTCTGCGTAACATCCGGCTTTATGTCGTCAGGGCCCGTAGCCCCGATTCCCCTTTGGACAGAGCAGGCAGCGCTCCGCATTGCCCACGGAGCCGCCTCGGCCCCTGCTCCCGTGGGTGTCCCCAGCCTGGCCCCCTAAGCCTCAAGTTTGCAGCCCCCAGCATCCGTGACCGCCCTGGCCGCCCGTGGAGGTGGAGTGCCTCCGGAGCATGGGTGGGGGCCAGCCTCCGGTCCCGCCCACTGTGTGGCCCCAGACAGGCTGTCTGCCGTCTCTGAGCTTCAGCTGGCCGCCTGTCCTCACCGGGCTCCTGCTCCGTCATCCTTCAACCACACAAGCTCAGACGTGGGCCCAAAGCCCAGAGGGACCGCTGATGGATGGGCTGAGAGGCCCCGGGCCCGTCTGTCACCGGAGGCCACTCCTGTCTAACAGCCCTTCTGTTTCTCCTCCCGCGACTCATCACTAGACCAAGACGAGTGCCTGCTGGGCGCTCACGATTGTAACCGGCGACAGTTCTGTGTGAACACCCTGGGATCCTTCTACTGTGTCAACCACACAGTGCTCTGTGCCGAGGGCTTTATCCTCAACGCACACAGGAAGTGCGTGGGTAAGCCGGAGCCCCGCCCGCCGCCACGGCCCGCTCTGCTCCTCGCCGCGCGCCACGCCCGCAGCCACATGCTAAAGGGCCCGGCCTTTGCATGTGAGCTCGCAGTGTGACCCCCACGCTCCGTGTCCTGTCTTGCTTCTCCACTGACCCCCTGGGAAGCTGCTCTCCCCAGGGATGGGCCTGAGTCAGAACTGGAGCTGGGTGTGACCGGGCGGCTCCCTGAAGAGAGGGCATCGAGACGCGTGGGCAGCAGGACAGGATGTGTGGGGTCTGGGGCAGGGAGGCCGGGGTTCAGAGCAGGACCGCCTGGGATCTCTGGGGTCTCGAGCTTCCTCTCGAGCCTCTGTTTCATCATCTGTGAGAAGGGGGTGCTCAGGGCACTGCTCCCCCTTTGGTGATTATGTGACATGTGCGTGACATAGCCAGAACGCAGGGCACAGTGAGCATGTGACCTCAGCTGCTGAGATTGCACTCCGATGCGGCCAAAGTCCCTTCCGAGGCAAATGGATGGAGCCGGGGCCCGGATGGTCCGGATCTGGATACCCCAGCTGAGTGTTCATTTGCTATGTGACCCTGAGCCGTGGCGCCCTCCTGTCTGGGCAGCTGGTCTCCCGTGGCTGGTGGAGAGGGGGATCTGAGGTTTTCTCGCAGGAAACATCATGGACCTGACCAGAGAGGGACCCAGGGTAGCGGGGCACGGGGCAGACTGGGAGATGCTGTGGCAGGGGCATAGGCCGAGGGGGAGGCCGTTCCAGCCGGCAGCGTGTGGACACCCTCCCTGGAGAAGGCAGCATGGGCACGGGTCGCCAGGGACGGCAGGAACGCGGGAGATGAGAAGGGCATGCAGGGCGGAAGAGCAGCTGCAGGAAGCATGTGGAGGTGGGAACGGCTTGCGCCCAGCACCCCCCAGCCCCCGTCGTCTCTGTGCTTGGGGACCATGCCCAGCCTGGGCATGTCCGCTGTCTCACCCGCTGCCGCTGGGCAGCCACGTGGCCACTGCAGACATGTTTGCCCCGGGCCCCCGGCCGCGGGCACAACATGAGCCCTGCGGAGCCTGCTTGTGTGTGTCTGGGAGGATGGTCCGCGGGGCCTGCGAGCACCCTCCCAGGATGCGGTGTGCAGGTTTTCCTGGCGGCCTGGAGAGACGACTTTGTCCTCAGAGGGGTTGCTGGGCGGCTGGAAAATGGGTTTTGGGGTTAAGAGCAGAGGTGCCTCCATTCAGCAAGGTTTATGGTCGTACACTCAGTCTTCCCCTCCTTGTCATCCTGACTGGACCCCGGTCTCCTCTTCATCCTTGTTCCATGCACGTGTTCATCTCGTCTGTGAACACTCATCCTTTGCATCACTTGTCTGTCCACAAACGTGTATTCTGTGGTGCGTTTGTAAGCTCCAGGCGTGTTCTGCTAACCTCAGCTGGTGAGATGGGAGATGGGTGCCCGGGTGAAGAGTGTAGGCTCTGCAGCCAGACTGCCTGAGTTCAAGCCCTGGCTCTGCCACTTTCTGTTTGTAGGACCCAAGACCAGTCGTTTAATCTCTCTGAGACTCAAGTCTCTTCACCTGTGAAAAGAGAAACAGAATGCACCTCCGAGGGTCATTGTGCTGGTTAGATGGGTCCGTGTGAAGAGTTTGCTAGAGTTCGATGTCACAGTAATGACTCAGCAGATGTGTTATCCTGAGGCAGCCTGCGTAGGTAGTGAGCTCCCCGTCGCTGGAGGTGTGTAAGCCAAAGTGGGTCAGGACTGAGTGGTGCCAGGTCCAGAGGACTTCTGACAGGCTGGTGGCCTCTGTGGGGGAACCCGCTGTGCTTTTCTGTTGGCCTGTTGGGCCCTGTCCTTTGAGGACTGTCCTGGGCCCTGGGGAAGAATGTTCCGGGGGGGCCGGGCTTTGGGGAGATGGGAGCCCCAGCTCTGTGGCCCGCTCTGTGGGGTGAGGAAAGGGCTGGGCACTCTGGGCTCTGTTCTTGCTGTTGCCGCGTGCAGGCTGCAAGACTTTAGTCCAGTCCCATCCTCTCTGTGAGACCTCGTTCCTTAGCTGGGAAGGAGTGTTCAGCGTCATGGAAGGGCTTTCCTCTAAGCCAGCGGTCTGCACCCTTTTTGGCACCAGGGACAGGTTTTCCATGGGGAGGAGGGGGGTGGCTCAGGCAGTGACTCGAGCGATGGAGAACGGTGCCCAGTGGGGAACGGAGCGGTGCCTGCTTGCCCACGGCTCACCTTCTGTACAGCCCGGTTTCCGACAGCCCGCAGACCGGTGGGGTTGGGGGCCCCTGCTCTCAATCTCCGGATCCCTAGTGAGCCATGCAGTCAGTGATGTCTGCTGTCATCCCTCAACATGCTTCCTCCCAGGCTCCGGAGCAGGGTGGGGATTGGGGGGCCTCCTGACCCATGACGCTTCTGGGGTCCTGAGAAAGTGTCAGTGCAGCCTGTAAATGAGAAGTCTCTATCTCGCCAAGCCAAGTCTTTCTTGGAAACTTTGGGTCCAGAACCCCTTTTCCTTCTCCCTCATCCCCACCCAACCAGGCTTGGTTCGGCTTATACACCAGTTGGCTCACCTGGGAGTTTGGGAGCATTTCTTTTCTGGTGGCTCAGAAAATAAAGAATCCACCTGCAATGTGGGAGGCCTGGGTTCGATCCCTGGGTTTGGAAGATCCCCTGGAGAAGGGAAAGGCTACCCATTCCAGTGTTCTTGCCTAGACAATCCCGTGGACAGAGGAGCCTGGCGGGCTGCAGCCCGTGGGGTCTCAGAGTCAGACATGGCAGAGTGACTAACACACACTTGCCCCACAGCCCGGTACCCCTCCTCTCCACCTTGCCCCCATCCTGCTTGTGGGATCAGCTCTGACCTCAGTGTCCCCCAGAGTGACCCTGACATTCCTGCCCCTGAGCAGGTGGTGCTCCCAAGACCGTGCCACCTTCCTCCCTGGTGTCTCCACCCGCCTGTCCCCTCTCCCCTGCCAGCTTGGGGGTCGAGGCTGTGGCCCCCACATGGCTAGACCACCTGGGCTTAGCACAGAAGAGGTGCTCGTTGAGGTGTGTCCAGGGAATACAGCAATCAGCAAGGTCTACTGTGCCTCCGCGGCCGGGTGGGGTGGGCACGCGGTGCCCTCCACGTGTACTTAGCACCCGTCTGTGGGACGTCTGTGCTGATCACCACTCTGGGTCCCCTCTGCCCTCCCTGGGCTGCTTCTCTGTCTGTTCCTGGCATCTCCCCACCACCTGCTCATCGCAGGAGTCAGTCCTTGGCCTCTTCTGTGCCTGTCCTGTCCCCCAGGTCACCTCAGCACCCACCACTCCCAAGTTCTCGGCTTCACTAAGACCCCTTCTGTGAACTGCCAGGCAGGACTCCGACTGGCCCTTGACCCTCGAACTCAGCGTCACCTCCAGGGCTCCCAGCCTTCCCCTGTGAGCCTGCTCCCCTCAACGGGCCCCATCCTCACCTGCCCAGCTGCTTGGCCAGGAAGCTTTGGCAAGACTTGGCTTCTTTTTTCCTCTCTCCGTCATCTCATCCGTCATAGATCTGTCCATTTGACCTTCACACAGTTTTTGGAACCTGACTGCATGTCCTCACCTCCACGGATGGCAGCCTCAGCCCCTTCATCTCCTATTCTACGAGCCCCTCATCCCTGGAGTGTTCACACTCAGCCCGGGGCCCCTGTTACAGACAAGTCAGTCCGCTCCGCTCTTCTGCTGGAACCCGTGATGGCTCCCGCGTCCCCTCGCGTCTCCTGATCCTCTCCTCTCCCCACACTGCACCATCCGGACCCTACCCTGAACCTGCCCCCTCTGCCTGGGATGTGTGTTTGGCTTGTCCTGGCGTCTCCTCAGATGATTGCTCAAGTGCCCTCTGCCCTGATGACCCTTCGTGCCCCCCATCCCCACAATCCTGGGCTCCTCCACCCCACTGTTTCTTCCGTAAGACCCGGACCACCCTCCCTCTTACGTGTATCTGTTGGGCTTCCTCCTCTGAGTGTGCCCCATGGCAGGGTTCCTGTCTGTCCTGTTCACCAGGTACCCTGGGGCCAAGCACAGTGCTGCTGGCGCCAGGCACGTGCTCCATAAATCTTTGTTGAATGGGTGGTGGCCCAGAGCCTGCTGCTCTCTGGAGGACGGGGCTGGTCGGCTGGCGCCGTCCCCAGGACCACCCCGCAGCCCCTGACGGCCTGGCCCTCCCCGCAGACATCAACGAGTGCGTGACAGACCTGCACACGTGCAGCCGCCGTGAGCACTGCGTGAACACGGTGGGCTCCTTCCACTGCTACAAGGCGCTGACCTGCGAGCCGGGCTACAGACTCCAGGATGGCGAGTGCACAGGTGAGGAAGGCTGGCTGCAGGCCCCGCCCCGCCCCTCGCCCTTAGGCCCCGCCCCTTACCCTGGCCCCGCCCCACCCACCCCTCGCCCTGTTAAGCCCCGCCCCTTACCCTGGCCCCCCGCCGCCTGCACTGGCCCCGCCCCACCACCCCTCGCCCTGTTAAGCCCTGCCCCACCCACCCCTCGCCCTGTTAAGCCCCGCCCCCTTACCCTGCTCCGCTCCGCCCCCTTGGGCTGCCCAGAGCTTGCTCCCTCCTGAAAGTTCCAAGCTCCAGGGTTTTTGGCCAGTTAAGAGACCCCACACATGATGGTGTTTGGGGGCAGAGGTGGCCTCCAAGCTGGTGGCCGGGGGAAGGGGCGAGGTAAACATGTCTGGGTCACGTTACTCTCCTCCATGCCTCCGTTCCCACAGAAGGGTCATTTCTGTCCTTCACCAGAAGATTCTAATCTCAGGAGAGAGACGTTCCACTGAGCCATTTCAACAGCTGCTTCCCCAGCTTCGTTTATGGGCCCGGCAGGGTTCTGGGTGGTGGGGGTGCCATGGGGATGTGTTTCCGTGCCTGCTCTCTTGACGAGGGAGGCGGGGGCTCACAGGCACACCGGGATGTCCGGGCTAAGGCTGGGTTTCGCTTTGGGTGGGGGTCCAAAGAGGCCTGCCCCCTGTGGGGGTGATTCTGTAGGGGACCTACAGAATGCACAGCCCCTGGGAAGGGTGCCAGGACACAGGTGCCAGCCCTTAGCGGGGAGGGGAGGAGGCGTCTTGGGACAAGGAGCAGAAGGCAAGTCTTGGCTGAGGGCATACTGCCTGCGGAAGAAGGGTGCCAGGTTGGCAGGCCCAGGTGGGCAAGGACTTGGGAGTCTATTTTACACATAATGGGTGGCAGTTTACTTTTAACTGAAAACGTCCAGAAGGATGTCACCCAGGAGGTGACACCCGGAGCAGTCCTCCGCTGTTGGAAACCCAGAAAATTCCGATGGGATGCCACTCAGGTCAGGCGTGAGCTCAGGGAAGCGGCTGAACACACTGTGCCAGGCCCTGAGCTGGGCTCAGAGCAGGGGTGGAATGAGCTGAGAGGAGAGGAGCCCAGACCCCTTGTTGCACATCTGTGCACACCCACGCATGCCCAGGGCACACGCAGACCAATGGCGAGAGCCCTGAGCCCTGGGGAGCGGTCCTGCCTCCCTGGATGCCCGGCACCCCTGGCCCTCTGCTCCCAGGTCCGCCTCAGACCAGAGCGGCTGGGCAGAGGCTGTGTCCTGAGGCTTCCGGGGATCCTTGGAGGGGGTCCTCAAGCCCAGCATGGGACCGCTAGAGACTGGGCTGCTGTGGAAACCAGAGGGGGTGGATGGATGGACAACAGGCAGACAGACGCAGGAGGTGGGTCTGCCATCAGGAGGCCGTGCCACGAGCCCTGCCTGTTGCCTTTCTGCTCCGTACTCGCTTCCTCATCTGGGGAAAGAGCCCGACGTGCCTGCTGTGGCCGGGGCGGGGGGAGGGGGGGCACAGGCCGGCGCTTTGTACACTGTGGGTGCTGGGCAGTGGCGGGGGATGGACTGTGACCTGCTGGGGCTGCAAGGCAAGCGGGGACAGTGGAGACACGCAGGTCTGGCAGCTCCATCCTTGGAAGCCCCAAGCCCGGCGGCCCGGGTGCAGCACCGAACTGTGCCCGTGCCTGTTTCCCCCGTGCGGAACATCTTGGCCCCCGCCCTATGTTCCCGTCCACACCGAGTACGTCTCGGAGTGCCCAGCAGTGAGAGGGATGACGTCATCATCACCGATGTGCGGGCCACGGCAGCCCCCCCCCCGCGATGCGGGAGACCTTTGTAACGTCAGGGTCGTGGCGAGGGATGTGTGGGCAGGTGCCCACCAGCCCCTGACGTGCGGCCTGGTCTCTCTGGCAGACGTGGACGAGTGTGAGCTGGGCACGCACAGCTGCCAAGCTGGCGCCGTGTGTCACAACACCAAGGGCTCCTTTTACTGCCAGGCTCGGCAGCGCTGCCTGGAGGGCTTCCTGCAGGACCCCGAGGGCAACTGCGTGGGTGAGCGGGGCCTGCCCGCTGTGTCTGCCGGCTGCGGACGGGGGTGGGGATGGTCTTCTGGAGGGGTGGTTGGGGGGATGGGGTCTGAGGGCTTTAGGGATTGGGGAGGCCTGGGCGGCCCTTCCCTTCCCAGCCTCCGTGCCCCCTGTGAATGTCAGTGCCTGGGCCCCAGAGGCCTTTGCAGACGGAAGCTCCTATAACCCCGAGGGTCTGACCGTGGCCGAGTTGTTTCTCTCCTGGCCTCAGTTTCCCGCATCTGTGGGACTGGGCTGGATGAAGGTGTATCACATCTGTTTTGACCTGGTCAACAGCACCCGGCTTCTGGGAGGGAAAGTCTTGGGTCCTGGGACAGGCACTGGGGGGTCTGACCTTCCGGCCCTGACCTGGGCGGGTCTGGGGCCCTGGAAGGGGCTGCACCCGGCTCCCCGTCACCCACATCCTGTCCGCAGACATCAACGAGTGCACGTCTCTCTCCGAGCCGTGTCGGCCCGGCTTCAGCTGCATCAACACGGTGGGCTCCTACACGTGCCAGCGGAACCCGGTGATCTGTGGGCGCGGCTACCACGCCAGCCAGGACGGGACCAAGTGTGTGGGTGAGGCCCGCCCCCCCCCCAGCCTCCGCCCTCCTGGGGCCCTGGGCGTGGCGGCTCCTGCACGGGGCGGAGCTCGGGCCTCAGCTCGGGCCTCAGCGTGCCCCGCTGGCCTCCTCCTGCAGACGTGAACGAGTGTGAGACGGGCGTGCACCGCTGCGGCGAGGGCCAGGTGTGCCACAATCTCCCCGGCTCCTACCGCTGCGACTGCAAGCCTGGCTTCCAGCGGGACGCCTTCGGCCGCGCCTGCATCGGTAGGTGGGGCTGGTGGCCGGGACGCCCCGGTGTGTGCCCGCCCCAGGCCCCAGCCAGCCTTGCTCTGACCGCCCACCTGGCCCTGTCCGGGCGTCTGCCCAGCTGAGGCTCCCCTCACGGATCCTGTCGCCCTTGTTTTTTTGCCCTTTGGCTGTATCCGTCCGTGTGTCCCTCCGTCTCCCCACAGCAGCCCTGCTGCTTCCTGCTCTGTTCCCTCCTCCCGGTCGCTCCTTGGGGTCCCTGGGTCCCTCCTCTGCCCGGGGTGGGGGTGGGGGCTGGCGTCCGGGCCCCTCTACCCCCCTGAGGCCCCGCGCACCTGCCGCCCGCAGACGTGAACGAGTGCTGGACGTCGCCCACGCGGCTCTGCCAGCACACGTGCGAGAACACGCTGGGCTCCTACCGCTGCTCCTGCGCCTCCGGCTTCCTGCTGGCGGCCGACGGCAAGCATTGTGAAGGTACGAGGGCCCGCCGCCCGCCCGCCCGCCGGCCAGCCCCCCGCGCCCCAGCCTCAGCTGCCCGCCACTTCCTGCAGGAACCCCGCTCAGAGCTGGGGGCTGGCTGGCTGTGCTGTCTGCACCCCCAGAGGTGGGAGTTTCCCTGCGTGCAGGGCCGGCAGCCTGGCTTCTGCCCCTTGTCAGGCTCTGGTTCTGGCCACCACTGCGGTGCCCTGGGGTCCGGGCAGGGAGCTGAGTGAGCGAGACAGGAGACAGGCCCGCAGCCGCACAGCATCCGGTGATGCCACCTGGCCGTGTGCTGTCCAGGTGGACCAGTCATGGCTTTCCAGATCCCAGCAACCCAGATGTTTATCACGCATAAATCCTGCTGGGTTTTACACGTTGCTGGGGTTGGGGGGGTGAAGGGGTTGTGGGGTCTCCAGCCCCTCCTAGCTGGAGGGTGCTCTCCCAGAATCTCCCCCAGAGGTGTTCGCCTCACTTCCCTCCTGGAGAGGTGAGTTTGCTGAGACCCCCAGGAAGGCCAGGCCCCTCTGTCCGATTGCCTGGCCTGGCTAAAGAGCCGGCCTCCCTGGGACCAGTCCAGCCCAGGGGCAGCCGAGCGTCGCCAGGCCTGGCTCCGTCGCACGGCACTCGGATGGGCTCCCACAACAGACCCTGCCGCTGCCGTTTGTTCACTGGTATTCCCGTCCCCTTTGAGCCCCTCCGTCTGGCCAGGGGGGCACAGAGAGCTGTGGGGCAGACCATGGACCCCACCCCCGCGGTGGTCCACTTTGCCTTCACCGCCCCTTCCCCACCTCAGCCCACTTCTCTCGGGCTGCAGAGCAGACTCGGGGATGGAACCAGCGTGGGCTCGGAGCCTGGTAGGCGAGATCAGGCACTTATGCATGCATTCGTGCCTTCCGTCATTCCGTGTGAAAGCCGTGTATGCGGAGAGGCCGTGAGGATCACGGGTCAGGCGGTGGCCTCAAGGGCAGTGCGATGTCACCCCCACCCCCACCACGCGTCACCCTGCTCTGACCCCAGCGCCCTCCGCTCGTGCGCAGGGCCACCCCAGCCCAGGGCCTCTGCTCTGCCTATACCTCATCTGCTCCATGGGGTGGAGGTGTTTGTCCGTCTTGTTCGGGGCCGTGTCTCCAAGCTCGGCACAGACCAGGTGCTTGTTAGAGTTCGGCAGGTCTCGGCTGGATGAATGAGAGACAAGTCGCTTCCTGCAAGGAGCTTGGGGTCCAGCCAGTGCTCCCCTGACTGTGCTTCACGCCCTCCCTCCCCGTCTCCCGCAGACCAGCCCTCGCTCTCCCTCAGCCCCATGAAGGGGGTCGAGGGCAGGTCCCTGTAGCACCTAGGTGACACCCCTCAGAGCCACCTGTTCAGGCTGCCGTGGACCCTCAACACGGTAGCGTCTGGTTCCCCGCAGGGCAATCTGTGTACCGCTGTGGCTGCCTCCTCCAGGCAGCAGGCCAGGACTCCACCATTCCCGCCCCTGCCTCGCTGCATGTCCCCGGCCGACCCCTTGCCTTTTTCTGGACCCCGGGGTCCCCATCAGCCCCGGGGGGAGGCTGGAACTGCTGGCCTGCCAGAGAAGGCTCCACGTGAGCGAGACCTCGGTCCCGTCTCTGGCCCGGGCGGGCGCCCCCGTGACCCCCGGCCGGTCTGTGTGCAGACGTGAACGAGTGTGAGGCCCGGCGCTGCAGCCAGGAGTGCGCCAACATCTACGGCTCCTACCACTGCTACTGCCGGCAGGGCTACCAGCTGGCCGAGGACGGGCACACCTGCGCAGGTATCTCTCCTCCTCTGCCCAGGTCCCCCTCCGGAGGCACGTCTCCCTGAGTGTCAGGCTCGAGAGTCCCCTCAGGGGTCGGGGGGACACACCAGCACACAGAGGCCTCGGTGTCGGAGCGGCAGTCCATCCCAGCCGTGCGGCTTCCTGGCACCTGGACACGTGCTCCCCAAGCCTGACTTCAGGCGCCTTCCCTGCAAAGCAGAGACGACGGGCGTGACCTCAGCGGGGTGAAGGGTTAAGTTACCCAGTTGGCCTTGGACCCTGCAGGGCTCAGGGCCTCCCCTCCCCTGGGGTCACGTGTAACTTTACAGGTCGCCCTCTGTATCCGCGGTTCCACATGGGTGACTGGCCCGAGGGTGGATCGCACCATGTTTATTTATAAGGTCCCTGTGTAAGTGGACGCACGCAGTCCAAACCCGTGTCGTTCAGGGGTCAGCTGTGCCTGGTGCAGGCTGTGTCTGGTACCTGATGGGCCCTCCGCTGGCCGCAGCAAGCCCGGAGCGGCCCCGGGGGCAGGCCCCGGCGTGTGGGTCCAGTGTGGCCACGGGCAGCTCTGTCTTCTCTCAGCCTCGTTGTCCTCATCTGCAAGAAGGGCCCCCAGGCTACCCGGCCCGGGCAGGGACAGGGTGACCCAGGGTTCCTGAGGGCTGACCCTCTCTCTTCAGACATTGACGAGTGCGCCCAGGGCGCCGGCATCCTCTGCACCTTCCGCTGCATCAACGTGCCGGGGAGCTACCAGTGCACCTGCCCGGAGCGCGGCTACACCATGACGGCCAACGGCAGGTCCTGCAAGGGTGAGTGCGGGGTCCGCACCAGCGGGGCCTTGGGCAGCCCCCGAGCAGGTGCAGAAAGCCCTTCACAGCTTGCCGTGTGCCTGGAGCAGCGACAACCAGCGCGTGAGAGCGGAACAGCTAATGCCGCTGGTGGCCATGTCAACCGAGGTCCGAGCCTGGGATGAGGAAGGTGGCGGTCTTTCTGCTGCTTGACCCAGCTGAGAGTCTTGGAGGCTTGGACTCTGCTGCGGGCCCTGCCTTGCAAGCGGGACGGGGATCCCAGGGAGTGGTCCTGAAGGCGGGAGACCTACCCGCGGAGAAGCCTGCAGAGGGGAACCCCAGGGCTGGCCGGGGCTTCCTGGCTGCAGAGTTCTTACTATTATTACTATTTTAATATTATTAATTAAAAAAAAATAACCAGTCTAGATTCTGTAAAAGGCGAGGATGTCTCCTGCCATAAACCGCCAGGTGGGAACAATGACTTCATGTGCCTAGAGTGTGGTTTCATCCTGGAAGCCGAGGCCCTGTCTGCCTGATGGCGGAACCCAGAGGGGCCTCTCTAAGCTCAGACGCTGCAGCGACTTTGGCTCTTGAAGGCTCTTGAGGCTGGACACCTGTTTCTGTTCAGACTGTCTCCCCCGAGCCTTCCTCCCCGATGCCAACCCCACAGAGGCTCCGGGCCCTGACTGCTGTCTAGAGTGGCCGAGGTGGGGGCGTGTGAGCTGTGCACCCACAGGACCAGCTGCTCTGAGACCCAGGCCCCCAGGGCCCCCGTAAACCCACCCACCACCCTCTGTTCCCCATAGACCTGGACGAGTGCGCGCTGGGCACCCACAACTGCTCCGAGGCTGAGACCTGCCATAACATCCAGGGCAGCTTCCGCTGCCTGCGCTTCGACTGTCCTCCGAACTACGTCCGAGTCTCCGAAACGTGAGTCGTCCCCCGCATCCCGACCCCTGCGCCAGTCCCGCGCTGCCCGGGGCAGAGGCCAGGTGAGGGGGGCGCCTGCCTTCACCGCCTCCTGGTCTTCACGGGCCCCTCTGTCTGGCGTGTGGTCTGACTGACCATAAGTAGTGCAGAAAAAAGCGCCTTGCAGAAGTCTGGAGCAGAGAGAATGAAAGAAAGAACTCACACACATTAAAAAAAACCTCCACCTCGCTCTCAAACACGTACACACGTTTATATTCTGCTGTGTAACGAGTTTTTCCCAACACGTAGCATCTTAACAAGTATGATGAGTAGCTATCATCCTCCACAGTGTTGGGAGGGTCGTGATCCAGGAGCAGCTGAGCTGGTGCTTCTGCTCTGGGCCTCGTGGGGCCACGTCCACTGGAGGCTTGCCAGGGCTTCAGGGTTCCGCTGCCCACTTGTGGCTCTGGGCCGGCGGCCCCGGTGCCTCACCACCTGGTCCCGGAGCGCCCCAGCCCGGGGTCACTGAGAAGGCAAGTGATGGTCCTTTGTGACCTAACCTACCCTTAAAACCGACGTATCATCACTTCCGCCACTGGCCACACAGTCCAGCACTCTGGGTGGGGGTGGGTAGGTGTCACCTTGGAGGTGACCTACTGCGGGAGGGGGTGTGGGGGCCGTCTCACAGGCTGGTGACCACATTCCCTCGTGACAATTCTTGGCATTTTGCCGTATTTCCTGCCCTCTTACTAAAGAAGACAGGGCTTCCCTGGTGGCTTAGAGGGTAAAGCATCTGCCTGCAGTGCAGGAGACCCGGGCTTGATCCCTGGGTTGGGAAGATCCCCTGGAGAAGGAAATGGCCACCCACTCCAGCATTCTTGCCTGGAGAATCCCACGGTCGGGGGAGCCTGATAGGTTACAGTCCACGGGGTCGCAAAGAGTCGGACGTGACTAAGCGACGTCACTTTCCGTTTTCTTACTAAACACGTTTCCATAAAGTGCCTGCCGGAGCATGCAGCGCCTCCCCTCCGAGCGGCGCTGCCATGCAGATGTGCCCGGTGGTTCTGAGCTTGCTCTCTGCTCTGCCGGCCTCTTGTGCGTCTGTGCGCACAGCCCGCCTCGGGCGGCCCTTCCTGGCTCGTACGCGCCCGTGGTTTACCCCCCGGCTGCCCCGCTGACCCTGTGCCGTGCTCGCTAACACACAATGCTGGGCGCGGGGCGGTGTGCAGGCGTGGTTGGGGTGTTTAGCTGAGTGTGTCTGGGTGGCCGGTGGCCTCCCTTCTCTGGGTCTCAGCTGCTCCGCCTGCAACACGGGTGACGGTAGCGTCAACCCTGGGGAGCGTGAGAGCACGTGATGCGCAAAAACACGTCGTGAGTTTACACAGGGCGTGACGTGGCCTGGTCCTGCCTGCTGTGGTCTCCCCCCGCCCCCGTGCCCCCATTCGGGAACTCTGCTCAGAGCATCCCCTAGAACTGGTGCCCATGCTGGAAGCACTGAGCCTCAAGACGGGGGTTCAGTGATGGAAGAGACACGGCCTCATTGCACCGAGGAGAGACCAGCTTATTGCTGAGCTTAGAAATTGAGCCGGGGGCCCCATGGGGTTGGGTCGTGACCCTGTAGTGTGGCCAGGCTCCCCGGCTTCCTGTGGAGCAGGTGAGACTCAGAGCTCTCTGATACTCGGAGAGGGACAAGGGCAGGCCATCCCAAGTCAGTGGAGAAAACGGCTCAGAAGGAGAGTCAATCGTGGGAGAAAAGGGAATCTGAAAAACGGTTAGAGTA
The DNA here is from genome assembly GCA_012922965.1 of Capreolus pygargus. NCBI lineage: Eukaryota > Metazoa > Chordata > Mammalia > Artiodactyla > Cervidae > Capreolus > Capreolus pygargus. The sequence continues at coordinate 6,554,992 of SNSB01003526.1, read as the reverse complement.
ATAGAAACACCATGGCCAGGGAATCCGCGCAAATAATATAGGAAGGAAACAACCAGAGGTAGGGAGGTAAGAATGAAGGCAGACAGACAGGAGGGCGCGGGACCAGGGAGAGCTGCTCCCAGGCGCTGCCTGCACTGTGCCGCGCGCCGCCTGTTTTAAAACCCGCCGCTTCCCGCCAGTGGCACCGCGCGGCTATTAACCCATGCTGCAGACGGGAAAGCTGAGGTCCAGGGGGCCAGGTGACACGGCTCAGGCTGCCGAGGCGGAGCCGCGGGTGGAGGTGGGGGGCGGCGGGCAGACGCCCCCTCCACTGACGCCCCTCGTGCGCCCCGCAGGAAGTGCGAGCGCGCGCTCTGCCACGACTTCCTGGAGTGCCAGAACGCGCCCGCGCGCATCACGCACTACCGGCTCAACTTCCAGACCGGGCTGCTGGTCCCCGCGCACATCTTCCGGATCAGCCCGGTGCCCGCCGTCGCCGGCGACGCCATCGCGCTGACCATAACCAAGGGCAACGAGGAGGGCTACTTCAGCACGCGCCGCCTCAACGCCTACACCGGCGTGGTCTCCCTGCAGCGCGCCGTGCGCCAGCCCCGCGACTTCGCGCTGGACGTGGAGATGAAGCTCTGGCGGCAGGGCTCCGTCACCACCTTCCTGGCCAAGATGCACATCTTCTTCACCGCCTTTGCCCTGTGAAGCGCCGCCCGCCGTGGACAGCGCGTGGAGCCCGGGTGCCCCCGCTGGTCCGGCGCCCCGGCCGCGCGCGCGCCCGCCGGCCGCGTGGGGGACCGGCGCCGTGCCCGCTTTCCTCCGACCCTGTAAATTAACTTTGCTGACGTCGTTCCTCACGTTCTGGCCTCTCCTGGGCCCCGGACAGAGCTTTGAGGGCAGTTACAGGCCATCATTGGTGCCCCGTGAGGAAGGGGTCGGAGGATCAGAGCCTGGGTATGGCGACCAAGGCTGCAAACAGCGACCGCGTTGGAGCTTTGGACTCAACTGGGTGACCTGTCCCCAGCGATGATTTTCTGTTTCATGTTACACTGTGATTAGCTCTTTTACTTCTTTTATAAGATCATTTTTGTGTTTTTGTTTAATTATAAAAGTAGCACATGTATATTGCAAAAATATATATATATTCAAATAGTTCCAAAGGGTTATGAAGTAAAAAAGTGAAAAAAGAAAACCTGCTTCCGTTTGTGAAGTGCTTGGGATCATGTTGGTGAGTGTCGGCAGTCCCCAGCCTGGCGCTCTCGTCGCCGGAAGCATGGCAGTGGGAACACGCTCACTTCTGACTCTCCTCCTCCTCCTGACCCGTTTCCCACTACCCACCTCTCCTCCCAATGTGGACCTTACCTGGCGTGTCACCTTGGACATCACCCAGGAACTGGACATCTGTGTATAGTTTTGTGACTTCCCAGGTGATGCTAGTGGTAAAGAACCTGCCTGCCTATGCAGGAGATGGAAGAGATGTGGGTTTGATCCCTGGTTCAGGAAGATCCCCTGGAGAAGGAAATGGCAACCCGCTCCAGAATTCTTGCCCAGATACTCCCATGGACAGAGGAGCCTGGCGGGCTACAGTCCATGGGGTCGCAGAGTCAGGCATGACTTCGCATACACACGTGTGGGTAGTATTACTTCTTTGACCTCTTAACCTACCACTGTTCACACCTTACAATGAACGTGTGTGGGACTGTTGAGCAGAGAAATTAGCTAACGATTGGGCAAGTCCAGTTTCTCTCCTGGGCCAGCTGTTTTCCATTGGTGTGTTCGGTCCTTCAGAAGCTGTGGCTCAGTGTCCCCGCGTATCTGACCGCTGTCAGTCATTAGAGCCTCGCCAGCGGCACCAAGGCTGCTGGACTCACGGCGTAGGTGGGAGTCACCTGCAGAATGAGACCAAGGCTGGGGTCCCAGCTGTCATTAGCGACTCACCCACCGCGTCGCCTTGTGTGACCACATGTCCACCGGGTACCCAGCCTCCTTCCACCGTGTCAGGCTCCAGAGGTAGGCGTGATCTTGGTTCCCCGCTTTCAGACGTCTGCTGTGATGGAGCTGAGAGATGACACCGTCTCTTTGTCCAAGCCCCCTGAGATGGTCACGCGGTGCTGGGCAGACGTAATACTGCGTCCCCTCTTGCATAACCATCCTTCCTCTCCCCTTGGCTGTGACTCCCTTCCCATTTGTACCCTGATTCTTCACCTCTGGAGTGGACATCGCCTTTGGCCACGGTGCTGGTCTAGACCAAAGGCGGCACTGCCCGTCCAGCAAGCGCCTCCCCTGGTCCACTCCGTCCCTCAGGGTCGCAGACACAGAGGCAGGGGTCATCTCGACCAGCGGGCGACACGGCTGCAGTCACTGTCCACCTTGGTCTTGCCAGAGGGGTTGAAGGCATCGCCCAGCCGGTCAGGCCCTTTGGAATTCTGCCACCAGGGTTTAAAGTCTCAGTTTCTTGCTTAGGAATCAGGCCACTGTTGCAGCCTTGTTCCTGGCATTAGATACAGAAAAAGAAGGTTGAGATAACAGCATGGCAGTGTCCTCCCGCCATGGGAAGAACTGTGCATTCGTAACAGCATTCCCTGCCTCCCCCTTCATCGCTCCAGATCAGCTAGAGAAACCGAGGAGTCCGTCTAGCAGGGACCTGCCTTGGTCCCCCTGGTGTTGAGCATATACTCAGGAAACCTTGAAAGCTGGCACCTCACGGCTTTATCTCCCCCACGCCATGTTAGACAGCCAGTGTTTTGGATGCCAGTCTAACTCTCCGTCTAAGCAGCATTCCAAGAAGTAGGTCTCTCTGCCTGTCGACACCGTGGCCATGATGTGTGAGCCTTGGTCTGAAGAAGCGTGATTGGGTGGTTCAGACTGGCACACTCTCCTGTGCCCAGGCTCTTAGAGTATCTTGAACCTGTGCATCTAAAAGTGGGCTGAGTCGACTCAGTGGCCACGAGTCTGAGCAAACTGGGAAATGGCGAAGGACAGGGAAGCATGGCGTGCTGCAGTCCGCGGGGTCATGGAGAGTCGGACAGGACTTACTGGACAGCAGCAACAACTTTTAGGCACCCCTCACTGGGCTTCCCAGGCCCAGCGGTAAAGAAGCTGCCTGCCCGTGCAGGAGACACAGGTTTGATGTCTGGCTCACGAAGATCCCCTGGAGAAGGAAATGGCAACCCACTCCAGTATTCTGGTCTGGAGAATCCCAGGGACAGAGGAGCCTGGTGGGCTGCAGTCCAGGGGGCCACAGAGAGTCAGACACGACTGAGCGACTGGACACACAGTCTCCAGTCCTCATAGTGATTTCTGCAGGGCGTCCGTGTGGCCATCTCTATAGCAGACGGCATTACTTTACCAACAAAGGTCCGTCTCGTCAAAGCTATGATTTTTCCAGTGGTCATGTATGGATGTGAGAGTTGGACCATAAAGAAAGCTGAGCACCAAGAATTGATGCTTTTGAACTGTGGTGTTGGAGAAGACTCTCGAGAGTTCCTTGGACAGCAAGGAGATCAATCCAGTCCATCCTAAAGGAAATCAACCCTGAATATTCATCGGAAGGACTGATGCTGAAGCTGAAGCTCCAATACTTTGGCCACCTGATGCGAAGAAATGACTCATCGGAAAAAACCCTGATGCTGGGAAAGACTGAAGGTGGGAGGAGAAGGGGACGACAGAGGATGAGATGGTTGGATGGCATCACCACTCGATGGACATGGGTTTGACTGAACTCTGAGAGATGGTGATGGACAGGGAAGCCTGGTGTGCTGCAGTCCATGGGGTTGCAAAGAGTTGGACACGAAAGAGTGACTGAACAGCATTGCAGACCAGGTATTCACTGCCCTCTGCCTTACTGTTCGGGCCGGGCCATTGACCACTACCCTTGAGTCAGTGAAAAACCCAACATGGGGCCAACAGAGTGGTCTCAAAGTATCCAGCCAGTAACTGTCTCTCAAATGGAAAGCTTCTGGTCCCAAATCCACGTTTGGCACATTGCATAGTTTGAGGGAGCAATCCCCTCACGACTGCCTTTGCATGTCGGTCAGAGTAGCCTAGAGAAGCAGAACCTGCAGTATATATGTGTGCGTGTGTGCGTATATATAAAATAAGAATTGCTTGCACAGTTACGGAAGCCAACAAGTCCCACCCACCACCCACATGCCACCAGCCCAGGAAGGCTGGTGGGGTGGTATGGCATGGTCTGAAGGCCTGCGGACCAGGCACATGAGAGGCGGAAGGTCAGCGTCTCAGCTCAGACAGTCCGGCAGGGAGTGCTGACTTCTCCCTTCCTCTGCCGTGTTCTGCTCAGACCCTCAACGGACTGCACGAAGCCCATCCACAGTGAGGAGGGCAAGCGACTTTCCTGCACCTTCTTGTTAAAATGCTCGTTTCTTCCAGAAACAGCCCCCCATGTACACTTGGGAAAAAAAAATGTTTAGCCAAATATCCAGTCACGGTGGTACATAAGTTAGCCAACACACCCTCAGACACCGGCTACAATATCCAAGGACCACACTCACTTCAGATCAGCTGCTAGCTCAATCTGTGTTCCCTTCCAGTTCAATAATGCGCTAGAATGACCCACAGAACTCAGAAAAGCACTATACTTTGCAGCTTTGTTACAGTGAAAATCAGCTGGGGAAGGAGACACAGGGCACAGTGCAGGGGCGTCTACACACAGCTTCTGGTCATGCCTGCCCCGTGGAGTCCGGGTGCATGATAACCTCTTTCCAGCCCCAGTGTGGGAGCGTTGCCCAGCGGGGAAGCCCCGCACCCCGGCCTTCAGTGTCCAGCGTCCAGTGCCGTCGGCCTGTGCAGGCGCTGTGTCTGAGCGCCCCTCGTGGGTGCCCCAGGCTTACTTCGTCCGAGTCACTCTGCTCCCCCACACCGGGGCCCCTCCCCGCGAGCCAAGGACCCACATGCTCCATGGCATGACTGACACCATCTTTAGAAGAACTTTGCAGCAACATGTAAACGTTGAGAGTTTTCACCCAAACTTATAGGTTTTCAGTTTTTCTGGAAACCCCAGGCTTCCTCCTCCTCGTAATTTCCCAAGGTAAAGTTGTTCTTCTAAAATGTTGATTTGGTAGCCCCTGTGGCCCCTCATGACCTCGTTCAGTTCAGTTCAGTTGCTCAGTCATGACCGATTCTGGACCCCATGGACCACGGCACGCTAGGGTCCCTGTCCATCACCAACTCCCGGAGTTTACTCACTCACGTCCATTGAGTCAGTGATGCCATCCAACCATCTCATCCTCTGTCGTCCCCTTCTCCTCCCGCCTTCAATCTTTCCCAGCATCAGAGTCTTTTCCAATGAGTCAGTTCTTCGCATCAAGTGGCCAAAGTATTGGAGTTTCAGCTTCAGCATCAGTCCTTCCAATGAACACTCAGGACTTAATTTCCTTTAGGATGGGCTGGATTGATTTCCTTGCAGTCCAAGGGACTCAAGAGTCTTCTCCAACATCACAGTTCAAAAGCATTAACTCTTTGGTGCTCAGCTTTATTTATAGTCCAACTCTCACATCCATACACGACTGCTGAAAAAACCATAGCTTTGACTAGACGGACCTTTGTTGGCAAAGTGATGTTTCTGCTTTTTAAGAAGTTGGTCATAACTTTTCCTCCAAGGAGCAAGCGTCTTTCTTGGCTGCAGTCACCATCTGCAGTGATTTTGGAGCCCAAGAAAATAGTCTGTCACTGTTGGCATTGTTTCCCCATCCACTTGCCACGAAGTGATGGCGCCTCATCTAACCTCATAGAACTCATAGAACTCAGGCTCCTGCAGAACCGGCCACAGCAGAGCCGTGACAGCCTGCCTGTAGGTGGCGAGCGCCCCGTCGCAGGAGGTGTGCAGTTTGGGCATGGGACGGGGCCCTGGAGGTCCCAGGAGTTTGTGAGGTAAGGGCTCTCCCTGCTGCACTGCAAGCCGGTAGGATGGAGGCGGCTCCTTCCAGCAGGCCGGACATCCCAGGCACATCAGCCGGGCAATGGTGCCCCCTCGTGGTGGCAGCCCAGCCCGGCAGCGCCGCCCGGATTTGGACAGGTGGGGTGGGGGAAGGTGTTTCTGGTGGCGGGGGTGCCGTGCTGGCTCATGGGGACACACGAGAGGCCCTGACCCCGGCCCCGTGCGGCTGGAGGGGGGTGTGTAGTGTTAGTGGAGGCTGGAGGTCTGGGGCAGGTCAGATGGGGGGGCCCGGATGCAGAGTGAGGGCTGGTCCTCGAGGGCCGAGGGCCTGGGTAGCGCCCGGCAGAGTGATCACCCCTCGCTTAAACAGCAGGTGTGTCCCCGGGCCCAACGCTGAGGTCTCCTGGGGTCTGCTCCTCTACTGTATCTCTGGGACCAAGAATTCCCACCCGCAGGCATCTTCCTGGCAGATGGGTTTGCTGCCCTGCCATGTCGTGCCATGGATGGGACCACCGTTGACAGCCAGATGCTTTAATGGAGGAACTGGGGGCAAAGGGCGCCCCCCAGAGAACTGACATGCCTGGGCTCCACCAGCATCTATCTGGAGGCGCCGCAGGTTCAGCCTCTGTGCTTGGGGCTCTGCGTCGCTAAGATTGCTTTTTGTCCGCTGTGACCTGTGAGGGAGGGCTGCTGCTCCCGTGCCACAGAAGTGGAAACTGAGGCTCAGAGCGAGCGTGGGCCTGGCCGAAGGTCACACAGAGATTCCGACTCCTGCGTGCCTGACTGCAAAGGCTCATGGCTCAAGAGCACGAGAGGACAAGAGACAAATCGCTGGCAAGAGACACACGCAGAACAAGGCCAGTTCTCTAAAAACACAGAGAACTCAGAAATCAACAGTAAGAAAATGAATAACCTAGCTAAAAAATGGAAGGACTTGAACACACACTCCACCAGGAAGACCTACAGATGGCAAGGAAGCAGGCGCAAAGATGCCCTGCCGGGGTCCAGCCTCGGCAGGATCCAGGGGATACCCTCAGGATGAACGGCGTTGGCGAGAGAGAGAGAGAAGACACGTGAGACCAGCCTTGATAGGGCCAAGTCTCAGGAGGACGAGAGGGAGTCACCAGATGGGGGTGCAGAGTCTGGCAAATGCTTCATTTTTTACCGTAGCTTTTACACCCTAAGTTAGTACATTTCTAAGGGGAAGATAGTTTAACATTACGTCAGCTTGTCCTTCACAAAACCAGGGTGTTTTCTGCATACTTCTTTGTTTATGAGGGTCTTGTACATTATCTTCTGGCCTTGGGGCCAATTAACATTTTATGCAAGTCAGGTGAATGTAAACCTATTTTCCGTTTTTATGGTGACCTTAACTGAAAGGTAGCAGTCTCATTGGGCAACAGTACAGAGTAGAAGTATAACCTTGTTAACACAAAAGTTAATCCTTCTGCAGAAGTTGTCAGTTGCGTTTATCTAAGAAGTCTACCCCAGACTGACTGCGACTTTGGTGAGGCAGCTTCTGCCTAGCACTCCTGGCTGACAGTTAACAGCCATCTTATTGTTACCACACTAGGGCTAAGTTCTTATTTCTCTAGATCTTTAACTATATTACCAATGGTTTCTATAACACCACCTTAGCACATTAAAAACAAAAACACAGCAAGCAGAACACAGCAAGCAAATGTCAACCCAATAACCACCTTTAGAATAATTTTTCTTATGTTTTCTAATAGGACTCCTTCACCCCTCAAAAATGCTCTATGTCTATTAGGGCTTTTATATAATCAGGTTCTTTATGCTATTTTATGATTAGGATATTATAAGCAATCATGCATATTAGTACCAAGGGTATAAATGCATTTGGCTAACTACCAGCAAAAGAGTTTAAATTAAAACACTCCTTTCACCCTGGATAATCTCATAAAATACCACCACCTGGGAAACTTACTGATTAAAGTTCTAAATTGATTCTTATTTGGGAAGAGATCGGGGAAGGCCTTCTGCCTGTGTCACAGAAATTAGGGAGTAGTCCATTGAGGCAGGCATCAGAAAGAGAGATATCGTCTACGGCCATACCACCCTGAACGCGCCCGATCTCGTCTGATCTCGGAAGCTAAGCAGGGTCGGGCGTGGTTAGTACTTGGATGGGAGAAAGACAGATATCATCTTTAAGGTGAGCGCCGGGGGCAGCGTTTCGAAACCCCTGAAAACCTGATCTGCCTTGCCTGTCAGGCTTTCTCCTCGTGACCTTGTCATGGGTGGGATCTCGTGTGCTGGCTCCCAGCAATGCTCCACATGTATGTCCTCAGGGAACTACAGATCAAAACGAGGAAGCATCACCACACCTGGTGGGATGGCTAAGATCTTGATGCAGGTGGCGCCCCATTCTGGTGAGCTTGTGGCTGATCAGGCTTTCTCATTTACTGCTTCTGAGAACACAGAATTGTGCAGCTACTCCTCAAGATGCCTGGCAGTTTCTTTCAAAATTAAAAATACTCTTTAGCATACAAGTCAGCTGTCACCATCCTTGGTATTTACCCAGCTGAGCTGAAAACTTGTGGGCACACAAAAAATGCAAAGATGGATACTTATAGCAGCTTTATTCATATTGCTCAAAACTAGGAAGCAACCAAGATGTCCTCCCGCAGGTGAGTGGATAAATAAAGTGGTGCCTCCAGACAATGGGATATTATTCAGCACTGTAGCGAAATGAGCTATCAAGTCATGAAAAGACAGGCAGGGAGGACCCTTCAATGCTTGTGACTCAGTGAAAAAAGCCAATCTGAAAAGGCTACAGACTGATTCCCACTCTGTGACATTCTGGAAAAAGCAAAACTGTGAAGACAGTGAAAAGATGAGTAGTTGCTAAGAGTTAGCAGGGAGGGAGGGAGGGGTGAACTGGTGCATTCTGGAGGATGCTTAAGGGAGTGAAACTATTCTTTATGATATTATAATGGAGGACACGTGTCATTATACATTTTTCTAATCCAGAGGACAGGCACCACCAAGAGTATAAACTGTGGACTTTGGTTACAGTGCAGTGAAATGGGCCCATCAATTGTAACAAACACCCCACGGTGGTGGGGCGTGCAGATGGTTGGGGAGACTGCACCTGGGTGGAGGGAGGGCGGATGTGGGCACTCTGCCGTTCCCAGACAGTGTTTCCATGAACCTAAAACTATTCTGAAAAGGTAGTCTATTACAAAAGGAAAACCACCGCATTTCCCTAACCAGCTCCTGGAAGTTCCCAGCCTGGTGGGAATTGGACACAGAAATACGGACGGCTGTTCAGACAGTCACTGCAATGATGAGGAAGCCGCGGCGGGCGGGGGGTGGGTGGGCTGTGAACACTCAGAGGAGCTGCTACACCGGCATCAGGGAAGGCTTCCTGGAGGAAGCGTCCGGTGAGCTTTGACAGCCCAGCTGCAGTAGCAGGGCCGGCCTTAGGGGCGGAGGGACCAGCACGCAGGAAGGCACGGGCGTGCGAGGTGTTGGGGGCGCAGCAGAAGTTCGGGGTGCATAGCGTGTGCGGAGTTGAGTCACAGGAGGCGCCCCCAGCCTGGAGGTCAGGTCTCTGGGTTAGTTCGCTGGCTTCTCTGGGCCAAGACGTGTGCGCGGCGACCCCTGGCGGTGGCGCGGGGGACTGCGGGCGGCCGCGCAGGCGCAGACCGCGGACAGTCCGTGCCGACCTGCGCGGGCAGGCCTGGGCAGAGGGCCCGGAGGGGTCCTGGAGCAGGAATCAGGGGCATCTGCGCATACAGACGTGCAAAGATGGCATGCTTTGTCTGTCACTAAGCTCGACTGGAAACGGAGCGTTTGCTTTCGGTAGGCGCGCAGTCAGGAAACCTCAGTAGCTTTAGCTGTCTTCCCCTCTCCTCTCAGGTGTCTAAGAATAGCGCCGGGGCTCATCAGTACTTAGAAAAAATCACCACCTGCCGCCCGATCGTGTTATTCGCGATGCTAGGAAGCAGGCCCACGTTGTGCCGTATTACAGACTTCTTTTTAGTGTTCTGAGAACTATAATTTCCATCTAAATTGGCGTTTTAAAACCCGACAGGCTCCTCTAGACTGCCTGAGGCGCCTCTGGGACACGCGTGCACATACAAGCATGCACGCACAAACACATGTGCACACGCAGACACACACACACGCAGAGTCTGAGACCCGCTTCCCAGGAGGAAGGAGGACACCAGCGAGGCATGGCTGTGTAACCGATCGTCTGGATCTGCACTTTGAGGGAAATGGGTGCAGTGGGCGGGTGCATGGCCTCCCCCTCGCATGGAGGGCTTAAGGGGCGTCAGTGGCTGCGTCTCGAGGTGAGTGAGCCTGAGTGTGGAAGCAGCAGAGAGCATCCGAGGGGGGTGCAGTGTGTGTGTGTGTGTGTAGGGGGTCAGATCTGGGGCCTGGGCTCCGGCAGCTGGCTGAACACGGGGCTGTAGCTGCAGCTCTCTGTAGGCTGCAGCCGCCTGACCTACAGCCCCGTGTTCAGCCAGTCGTTCTCAGATACCTTGCCCAGCTGTCCCCAGGGGTGGTGCTGGGAGGGGGTTTCAGCCCCGCCTCCTCTGAGGGAGACGGACGGACAAGCTGTGTCACCCTCTTGCATCACTAAACTCATCCTTCCTCCCGTGAAAGTGAAAGTCGCTCAGTCGTGTCTGACTCGTTGCGACCCCATGGGCTATACAGTCCATGGAATTCTCCAGGCCAGAATGCTGGAGTGGGTAGCCTTTCCCCTCTGCAGGGGATCTTCCCAACCCAGGGATCAAACCCAGGTCTCCCACATTGCAGGCAGATTCTTTACCAGCTGAGTCACAAGGGAAGCCCAAAATATAGAGATGTACTTTTTGGCATAAATTTATGCTTGGTGGTGGTTTAGTTGCTAAGTCATGTCCGACCCTTGCAACATGATGGACTGTACCCCGCCAGGCTCCTCTGTCCATGGGATTTTCCAGGCAAGAGTACTGGAGTGGGTTACCATTTCCTTCTCCAGGGGCTCCTCCTGACCCAGGAATTGAACCGGGGTCTCCTATACTGCAGGCAGATTCTTTACCAACTGAACTACGAGGGAAGCCCAAGAACAGTGGAGTGGGTAACCTATCTCTTCTCTGGGGGATCATCCTGACCCAGGGACTGAATCTGGGTCTCCTGCATTGCAGCTAGATTCTTTACCAACTGAGCTATCAGGGAAGCTCCTCCTGTGATCACCCCCATTTTACAGATGCAGAAACTGAGGTCCAGGGAGGCTGAGTATTTTTGCGCAGGCCACACAGGAAGCACAGCTATGGATGATGAGGGGTGGGTCTTCCTGAGCCTCTGCATCCCTGCCTCACTTTGGGAGAGAGGGGTGTGAGGCTGGGCTGGAAGGGGGCGCTTGCCACCAAGCCCTGTCCCGTGCACACCCCTGCCCGACTCCTCATCCTCGTCCTCCCTGGATTCATGTGCACACTCCACGCCCGCGCCGCTCTCAGCCCACCCTGGTGCTCCCGCCACCCCAGCCCCTCTGTCCGCTGTGTTAGGAGTGTCCGGTGGACCCCCTCGGCCTGCGGGCTCTGCCCCGCCCACCACACACAGAGGGGGTGTCCTGCTCTGCTCCCCGTGGCCTCGGCAGAGCCCCTCGCAGGAGAAACCCCCACAGACACCATCTCCGTTTCCCCAGCTCTCAGCAGCAGACAGGCACAGAGCAGGCTCTAAGTAATGATTGTTGAGTGAATAAACAAAACATCTTTGCGCGCCACCCCCCCACCCAGGAGAGAAAGGTGGGGTCCTTTCCGTCTGTTCCAGCGGTGATCAGAGTTTGCCCAGCTGTCCAGGCTGAGTCAGAGCTGCAGGAGGGGCAGGGACCGCTGGGATGGGGTCCCAGGCGGGGGGCCGTCTGTGAGCTTCACGGCCCCCCTAGAACCTGAAACATGGGCTCCAGGTTACCGTCAGCCTGACCTTGAGAGGGGGGTTCCCCCCGAGGGGCCCCCAAGGGCTTGGCCCTCAGCACTGTCTCTTAGCCCTAAAGGTCAGCGCTGGGCCCCGCCTCATCCTCTCCTCGGTCCATGTATCAGATCGGAAGCTCAAGGCTGGTCCGGTCCAGCTGCACCCAAGGTTACGTGCTTGTCCTCCGCACCCAGCTGCCCTGACCCCGGGGAACTTGGCAGGAAGGGCGGGGACAGGAAGGGGACAGCGGGTCTCTGCACCGGCCCGGGACACTGTCAGCCGCGTGAGGATTTATGCCTGAGAGCTGGGCAGCGGGCTGACGCCGCTGGGCTGACCCTGGGCCGTCCCTGCAGAGAGCCTGGCCGGGCCTGGGCGCCGGGACTTGGCCTGGAGGACGCAGCAGCAGCAGAGGGGTCCTGAGCCCCCCAGGCGCCCGGCATGCTGGGCCCAGCTTGGGCCAGCTGAGACCTTGGCCAGGACATCCCGCCTCCCTGGGCCTCAGCTTCCTCAGCCGTGCCTGGGTGTGAGTCTCCGTAGGCACTCCTTGGCGCCCTCAAACAGTATGTGTCCACTGGCCATTGCAGGGGCGCCGGCTGTCTGTGTCCGCCTGGGGGAGCCCCTTCTTGTCCCGGCCCCCTCGTATTCCTCCGGGGGTCTTCACTGATCACTGTCCTGTCCATCCCTCCAGACGAGGGGAGCTGATGCGGAAACTGTCATCAGGGGTCCTCAGGCACTGGCGGTGGATCAGGTGTTCAAGAAGTAAGGGGGAAGGGGGCTTGGGGGGGCTGCTGGCTGCAGAAGTCACAGCGGACGGGAGAAGGGCCCGGTGAGCCGCAGGAGGATCACGGGGTGCACGGGAGGTGGCGCCCCAGGCCCCGGGGTGTCTAGTTAGGGACCCGCAGCAGCCAGGCTTCTCTGTGAGCCCCGGCATCTGCGCTGTCAGAGTCCTGCCTGCGGACCCTTGGAACAGTCCAGAACCCCACCTCCTCCCAGCGGCCCCTCTCGCCTTCCTCGCCGGAGCCCCGCCCCGCCCGTCTGCCTAGCACCTTCTCCTCACCCTGAATAACATGCCGGTTCTCTGTTCCTTCCGTCCCTACCCGCGCCCCGCCATGGGTTTGCCCTCACTCCCAGGAGGAGCGCCAGTTCCTAACTGTGGCCTCTAAGACGCTCGGAGTCCTGGCCCGCGACCCCCACCTGGCATCACTTCTCCTCTCAGCCTTTCACATTTTCCACCGAACCGCATCGCTCATGCTGTTTCACATGTTCAGCTGTGTGATCGCCCTCCGGGGCCCACACCCACAGACCCTGTGGTGTGATGAGTGCTGAGCCGGGGGGACGCGGAGCAGGTGCGGACCCTCTCCAGGCCTCAGTTTCCCCTCTGCACCCGATGGCCTGGGCCCTCGCTCTGGCGGCGCCCTCCGCCAGGGGGTGTGTGCGGGTAATTCTGAGTCTCCGCCTTGTCCTGGAAGAGGGGTTGCCATGGAAACAGAGGCTGAGGCTCCCGCGGGAGGGAGCCTCCCCCGCCCTTTGTTAGACTCGGAGCCGGCTGCCTTGGGGGGCGGGGTGGGGTGGGGGGTGGCGGGACACTGCCTGGTTTCGGGGAAGAGTGCTGCCTGAGGTCTGTGCTCGCGGGGGGCCGGGCCGGCCACCCTCCTGACTGACCCTCCCGCCCTCCCGCCGGTCGCTCGGTCCACCAGGGGACCCCCGATAAAAGGGCAGACGTCCCCGGGTGGGCGGGGGTCCAAGGCATCAGGACCCACCCGTGTGTTTAGGCGAGGCCCCCGCCCGTCCCTGCACCCCCATCTCGGGCATTTCCATCAGCTGGCTGCACGCTGAAGATGCACCCCGAGCCCTCAGGAAACCCGGCCCTGCCTCTTGGCCGAGCACGCGTGGCCGGAAGGTCCCCGACCCTCCCGGGCTGGTCTGGGGTGTGACTGCGGTCTTCCTGTCCCGCCGCTGCCCGGCCTGGGCGGGTGGGAAGCCTGGGACCCCCAGAAGGGGTCCCCCTGCCCCCTGCAGGTGGCGGGCCGGCCCTCGGAGTCATCCCCTCCCATTGTTGCCCGGCGCCGCATCCCTGCTCTGCCCTCGGGGCTCCCTGCTGCCTGGCACCCGGGTCCCGCCGGGCCTCTCCCCTCCCCCGCCCCGAGCCGGTCGGCCAGACGCCGCCAGGGGAGCACTCTCACCCTAGGTCTGGCCGCTCAGCGCTGCCCGCGGGGACCCCCGGCTGGAGGGAGCAGCCCCGGGGCTGGGAGGGACCTTGCGGCGCCTCGGGCTGCTCGTGCGCCCGTAACTGAGGTCTCTGGGCCCGACGTGGTCCCGGAGAGCTGAAGGCCGAGGTGTAGAGAGCACCCCTCAAAGGAAATCTCTTAAGGGCTTCCCTGGTGGCTCAGCTGGTAAAGAACCCCCCTGCAATGCAGGGGACCCTTGTTCCATTCCTGGCTGGGGAAGATCCCCTGGAGGAGGATAAAGAACCCGCTTGCCAATGCAGGAGAGGTAAGGGGCACAGGGTCGATCCCTGGGTTGTGAAGATCCCCTGGAGAAGGGAAAGGCTACCCACTCCAGTACTCTGGCCTGGAGAATGCCATGGAATGTATAGTCTGTAGGGTTGCAAAGAGGCGGACACGACTGAGTGACTAACACATACCCAGTGATGGTGGGCAAGCCCTTAATGTCTCTGTGCCTCAGTTTCCCCACCTGGGAGATGGGCGCACACCCACCTCTGTCGAGCAGGGCTCACTGTCACTCATCACAGTGTGATTGACTCATGGGCTCAGAAACCAGAGACACAGCTGAGGGTGCAGAGAACCGGGGAGTTGAGACGGAGATGTGGGAACCCTGAAGGCGGGGGCCATCCACCAGCCGTTTGGCCCAGACTTTTCTCTTTCTGGGAAGAGAAGGGCAGAGAGAGGCCCCAGCAGGTGGAGGCAGGGAGGGTGAAGTCTGCGTGGGGCCCAGGCCGCGGCCTGGGGGACGCCAGCCAGCTGGGTGCCGTGGGCGCCTTTGAGGAACCCCGAGCCCGTCTCCCCGCCGGTAAACGGGGTGCAGACAGCTCTCGCATGGGGCAGAGGAGGTGCGTCCAGGGCGCGGTGTGGCCCGCAGGAGGGCACCAGTAGATGTGGGTGGCTGCCCGCCCTAACTTTGCCACACCCTTGGGCTGGCGCCCTTGGGAAGACAGGGCCCAGGGCGGTGAGGGAGTGCCCCGGCGTTAGTCACAGCTGCCCCGTAACCGGGCTGAGCATGTTGAGACAGCCACCAGGGAGGATCGCTCATGCAGCTGTTGGGTCAGAAGCCATTACTGAGCACCTACTGCATGCCAGGCACTGGCGCTGACATGAATTTTGCTGGAGAAAGGCACAGTCGGCAGATAACCAGGATGTGACGGCGGGTGGACAGGAATGAAGATGAGCCGCAGAGCGGAGCCGGGGCGGAGAGAACGCGGGGGCCTGGGCCACCGGGCGGAGGGGTCACGGGGCGGAGGGGTCACGGGCCAGACGCCCAGAGGGCGAGCGGGTGCTGCCGCGAGAAAGGCCGGACGGTCTGGGCAGAGGCCCCCACGCGGGCGAAAGCCGGGGATATGAGCGTGCTGGCGTGGCTGGGCCGGGGCGGGTGAGGCTCGAGAGAAGGGCCGAGCCCCACGCCCCTGGGCCCGCTTGTCGTCTGCCCAGCCACACCCCTTCCGCGCCCCGGCGGGCTCCGGGACCCCAAAACTGTCTCAGAGGCTGCGTCGACTCCTTCGGCCACACGAGGGCAGCAGAGAACACGGCTGGGAAAGAGCCGGGCGCGTGGGCGGCCGCCGAGCGCCCTGTGGGCTCTCGGACTCGCCTTGGGAACCAGGGCCGGATCCTGGACGCCCCACCCCAACCGCCGCCTCTGTGTCCCCATCCTGCTAATCTCGTCCCACGCTCCTCCCTTCTGCCCCGCAGGACGCATGCTACAGCCGGGCTTCAGCACTTCCCGTACGGGTCAGGGGTCCCCTGGAGCCTGGAACCCGCATCTCTGAGACGGGAGCAGAGTCCCACCTCCAGGGGCGCGGCGGGCGCGGTGACCGGTGTGCGCCGCACACGTGCCGCGGCCGGTGAGCTGGGTGGCCTTGGGCAACCCGCTTGCCCTCTTTGAGCCTCAGTTTCCCCGTCTGTGAAATGGGGATGGTGGCCTCTGGCGTGGGAATCTTGTGCAGGGAAACTGGCAAAGCGCATCACGCGCGCCGGGGCTCTGCATGGAGCCCGGCTCTCAGTCAATACGCTCCATGGTGGCAGTCGGCCATGACCAGGGCTTTCGTGAGCGGGAGAGCCCAGAGACCTGCAGGTCGGATCAGAAGCTGGAGCTTGTCAAGAGGAAGGGTTTACCCAACGTTACTCGCCAGGAGCGAGGCCGAGAGCCCCCCAGGACTGCCCGTCGGCCTGTGCAGACCAGCCTTTGCCCACCCAGGACGGGAACGTAGGCCGCCTGCTTTGTGGCCTCAGCTCCCCGGCTCGGTCCGGAGCCTCCGCCCGCAAGGGCCCTGTCCCCAGCCTCTTGCGCAGCCCTGGGAGCCGGTGCGGGGGTCTCTGTAGAACTCCAGGGAGGAGCTGGCGGGGGAGGGGGCGCTTTTCAGGCTGTGACCCCTGGATTCGTGGTCTCCCCAGCCTCCCCTGTGCCAGACTTTGGGGGCCTCCAGACTGGGAAATCTTGGAATGCCACCTTCTTGGAAACCTGGTCCCTTCCAGCCTGGGAATTCTTCGAGCTTCCTCTTAGGGGTGGGGCCCTTCAGTTTCCCATGGAGCTTGTGGGGGGCCGCCCCTTGATTTTGATGTCATTTGGGGTGAAGGAGGTGTTTCCGGAGGCTGGGCCATCAGAGGGGGGGCGGCTGGAGGTAGGGGTGGGAGTTTGGGGCAAGCGCAGGAGGGGGTGTGGGGAGCACCACGTGGACCCCCGCGGGGTAAACCCCCCTCCCGGTGGGCGCACCTCTCCCCGTGGCGCGGAGGTGGGGAGCGGTCTTCCGAGCCCCCTTCTCTCCACCTCCTCGTGAACCACCGCAGCCCTCACGGAGTAATTCCTCTGAAACCTCGAATACCTGCAGCGTCTCCCAGGGTATTTTTCTTGTGGTTAAGGTGGTATTTACAGTGAAAACAGCTATTGAAGCGAATCGCGAAAATAATGTCAGTGTTTCCACTTTTGACAAAAATGGGAAGGCAGGTGGTTTCTTGTCTATGATAAGCGCATCTGCTCCTGCAATAATTACTATTTGAGATAATTATGAAAAAGAATTTAAACACTTAAGGCATGCACAGGGGCCAGGACAACTTTCTTTCGCCTTATTCATAATTTCTCCTGCAAGTCGGAGTCTTGTCCCGACGCGGGCCGAGGGAGGGGCCCTGGGAGGTGGAGAGCCAGCACTCAGACCCTCTCCCCCTGCCCCCTGCTGGGGCCTGCTCCAGAGCAAGGGGCAGCTGGGGGCAGGACCCCCGGATTGTAGCTGGATTTGTCAGGGGAGGGACTGTGGACAGGTTCCTCCAAGCCTCAGCTTCCCTATCTGTGTTAAGTCACTTCAGTCGTGTCTGACTCTTTGCAACCCCATGGACTATAGCCTGCAAGGCTCCTCTGTCCATGGGATTCTCCAGGCAAGAAAACTGGAGTGGGTTGCCATGCCTTCCTCCAAGGGATCGTCCTGACCCAGGGATCGAGCCCACATCTCACGTCTCCTGCATTGGCAGGCGGGTTCTTTACCGCTAGTGCCGCCTGGGAAGCCCTTCCTTACCTGTGAAACGGGGCTAGTACTTGGGTGTGCCTTCGAGGATAGGGATGAAGCAGCCCTCTGTATGGGACACAGCAGGCTCCGCGTGGGCCGGGTCTCCCCTTGCGTTGTGGGAGGCCCGGGGCCGCTCTTGCATCTCCCTTGCCTGCGGAGCTGGCAGCCAGTCCTTGAGAAGCCCCGCTGAGCTGGCGTTGCCTTCCTCTGCTGTCCTTCGGGAAACCAACTTCAGAAGTGACAGGCCCAGGAGCTTGGAGAGAAGTGGCCTCGGAGAGTCCTGGTCTCCATGCCCCGGTGAGCCCCGAGGGTCGCCCGCGTGGCCCAGTCGGAGCTCAGCAGGGCTGGCCTGAGCTGGGCTGTTGGGGAGGAAGGTTCTGTGACTTGGGGTGTCCCCACAGGGCCTGAGTGACCATCTGCCGGGGCAGCCAGGGAGGGGCAGGGCTTGGGCTGGAGGCCCCCTGAGGACCTCTGGTCTTCAGATTTCAGGGTGAACCAGAACCCAGGAGCCCTGGGTCCTGGCAGAGACTAGAGAAGGCAGGAGTGCAGGGTAGCGGCCAGGACTGACCAAGCACATGGGGGGCCTTGCCCAGGTTCACGGAGGTGCCCTGGCCACCCTGTGCCTCCAGCCAGGGCTGCCTCTGGGGACCTTGGGATCACCGCGGGTGAGAGTGAGGCAGCAGGCTGACCTGGGCAACCTTGAGGGGAAAAGGTCTTGGGACCCATTAGAGCAGAAACCAGAAGCACTCAGAGGAAGACAAGGTGAGTGCTTCACTTCACACTGGCCCCGCCCTGACTCATCTTCTGGCCTTGCACAGGTCCATGCCTGACTCTGGTCCACTCGCCCCCATCTAGGCGATGAGAGGGTTGGACTGTAAATGAAAATCCCAAAGAGCAATGGCTTAAATAAGAGAGAAATTCCTCTCTCTTCCATATTTAAGCCTAGGAGTATGTGATACAGGTTGCATAGGAATCAGCCTGTTTCTAGCTCCTGGATGCACCAGACCAAGGCAGAAACCTGGTTCTTCGGGTCCAAGAGGGCTGCCAGAGTTCCAGCCATCACATCTGACATCTCAGTAGGAGGAAGAAGGAAAGAGGGAAAAGGGGGCAAAGCGTGGGTATCAGATATCTTTTAAGAAAGGCTCCTGGGAGTTGATGCAGGACGCTCTTATATTCCACTGGTCGGAGCCTAGATGTGCAGAGGC
This sequence comes from Capreolus pygargus, assembly GCA_012922965.1. NCBI lineage: Eukaryota > Metazoa > Chordata > Mammalia > Artiodactyla > Cervidae > Capreolus > Capreolus pygargus. The sequence continues at coordinate 6,536,256 of SNSB01003526.1, read as the reverse complement.
TGGCAATGGGATCTTTGTGTTGGGAGCCCAGCTGAAAATCAGAGAGAGAAGGGGAGGTTGCTGCTGGGGGCCGCCAACTTATTCTGCCATAAGGTGATGTGGTGCAGCCTTTCTGCTTTGTCTCTGAAGGGGTCTGTGGGTCTGGAAATATGTAATCTGCCATGTTTCGGACTTCCAAGGAAAGGACATGGACTGATAATAAGTTTTCAGAATTGTGAGATTCTGGCATTTCCAAATGGAGTGCGTGCGTGCGTTTGTGTGTGTGTGTGTGTGTGTATGTGTGTGTGTCTGTGCATCTCTCTGTGTGTGTGTGTCTCTGTGTGTCTGTGCGTGTGTGTGTGTGTGTGTGTGCAGGCATGCCACCCAGATGCCCAGGAGCAGGGCTCAAGTAGCAGGTTCGAATGCTTGGGGCCAGGGCTAGAGGTGCCCCACGGTGGGCAGCTTCTGGGCCCAGCGGGCTGCTTCTTCGGCTCCTGGAATCCCCTCATGCTGGCCTGTCTGCACACGCGCGCCGGAGGCCCGGGGCAGGGGCGGCGGGAGGGGGGCGCCCAGGAATGCCTGCTCTTTTTAAGGCCGAGCTGTCCCTGCAGACTTCCTCGGTCTGGTACCATGGCGGGCTCTGGCGCTGGGAGGCGCCCGAGAGCAAGCTCCAGGCGCCAGTGGAGTCCGGGTGGGGTCAGAGGGGGCGGACTCGGGTGTGCTTTGCAGCGGCTCCAAGTGAGGTTCTGTCTCAAGCACGGGGCCTCCGCAGAGAAGCTGCCTGCCCCCCGGGGAGCTGCAGTCACTTAACAAAAAATAGAAGTGAATAAATGGGAGCCAAACCAGCCGAGGAATGGGGAGGGAGGGTTGGTGACTAGGGACTGCAGGCTTAGGTCTGGGTGGTCAAGGAAGGTGGGACGGTGACGCTTTTGCAAAGACCTGAAATGGAGGAGGGAGTGAGCCCAGCAAGCATCCAGCAGCGTGCGGGTCAGAAGGCACAGCCTGAGCAAAGGCCCTGAGGCAGGAGCTGGGTCAGGGGGGCCTGGGAACCAAGACAAGGACTTCGGCTCTTGCTGGGTGTGAGGCAGGAGCATTGGGAGGTCTGAGCAGAGGAGGGTCGCTGTCTGACCTAGGTCTCCATGGGGTGCCCCCTGCTGCCGCGGGGAGAATGTGGCTGAGATGCTGGTGGTAGGTTTCCCGCAGGCTGTCCCCACTCCCCCTGCAGCACTGAGCTCCATCTTCCCATCCTGTCGTCTCCCAAGTCCTCCTCCCGGCCCCTCTGCCTTCTCTGCCTCCACTGTTCCAGCTCAGGCCTCGGCTTCTCGCACCGTGATTCTCCTGCTGCCTTCATTTGTCACCCCCTCACAATGGCAAAGAGGCTGCAGGGTCTCCCGGCGTCACACGTGGGATTCCTGGCAGAGTCAGCAGAGGTTCTGGCCTCAGCAGGGATTGGGCCGCTTCTGTGCCGATGCGCTGGGCGGGAGGATGCCTTGCTCTGGTTGACCTCAGGGATCCGGATCAGTTGCTGAGCCAAGTCCCATCGACACTGGTCCTCCTCCTCCTTCTTCCTTTTTGAAGGACTGCTGTGATTAGTTGTGCCCACTTGGATAACCGGGATCATCTCCCCTCTCACCATCCATAATGTAACCATGTTTGCAAAGTCTCTTTTGCTGCGTGTGGTAACACGTGCGGGGGCTCCAGGGTTGGGATGTGGACATCTCGGGATGAGGGGCATGATTTGCCTGCTGACGACCGGGTCCTCTCAAGGCCAACGTGTGGACCCTGCCCGCCGCTGGCTGTGGTTCTCAGGGGAGTCTGGGCTGGTGTGAGTGAGGTACATGGTGGAGGGTGTACCCCGAGCAAAAGGCACGGGACCCAGGATGGAAAGGTTGCCTTAACTGCCCCCCACCTCCTCACAGCAGAGTGTCCGAACTCCAGTCTGACTTGCTGTGTGGCCTTCGGCGCTCCCTTGACCCTGCTGGGCTTTGGTTGGCTTCCCCACCCGTGAACAAGAGGGGGCAGATGGCATGGTTCTTTCAGAGGGTCTCCAGCTGGGCCCTGAAATGCAGTCTTGAGCTTTGCATATATCCCTCCCTGAGCATCCACGGTCCCATCTGTACAGTGAAGTCCTTGGTCCTCACACGTCCCCTTCACGTTGTTGCTGCTCAGAGTGATAATGGGCCGTGTCCTTGAACATGCTTTATTAAACTCCAGGCTGAGGCATCACTGGCTCAATGGACATGAGTTTGAGCAAACTCCAGAGGGTAGTGGAAGACAGGGAAGCCTGGAGGGCTGCAATCCACAGACTTGCAGAGTCGGACTCAACTTAATGACTGAACAACCACGGCCCGAAGGGAGCGTTTACTGAGCGCCTACTGTTTGCCAGATGCCGTGTTGGGCGGTGGAACTCCACGGCCTCTCTGTAAGCTGGATCCATCACCCGCATTGACATGCAGAGACCCAGAGCCCCAAGGTGGCCGTGCGTACCCCCTGGGCAGGAGATGGGCGCGGGGTCTGGATTTGCACAGAGACTGCCTCCTCCTACCGGCAGAGAGCGCAGCCCCAGGGAGCCGCTGGGCAGGAGGACCGGTCTGCGCCCCTTGACGGTCTCGGGGTCACCTGCAGCCCGGCTCCGACCCTGACTCCCTGCCTGGGAACGTGAGGCGGGTGGTGGGTCCATGTGCCGCTGGGGAGGGCCGCCGGGAGGGGCGACAGGAAGACATGGGGCCTCGGGCCCTGCCAAGAGGTATTGATTCCAGGCACCAGGCGCTGCGCTGGGGCTGAGCCAAGAGATGAGGTCATGAAGGACAGCACGGTGACTCCGGGGGCCGGCGTCCCCGCCGATGACGTGATCGCTGGACGTGAGGGATCTCTCTCTGCCTGGAAGACGCAGCCCCGCTCCTTCCTTCTCCTTGACAAGCCCCGGACTCCAGGCTGCGGCACCGGGGAGGGCAGCCCGGGCACCCTGTCTTGCTGCTGTGCTGTGTGACCTTGCACAAGTCACCTGCCCTCTCTGGGCTTCCTGCTGGGACCCAGGGCTCTGCAGGGTCAGGCAGGGAGACCGGGGTGCCCCAGAAGGGGGTGATCAGCGGCTCCCAGCACCCACCCACGGCTGCCTCCACTTCCTCACCGAGTCCTCGGGGGCACGAGATGGCTATCTTCCCAGGGCCCTCTTGCCTGTTCGCGTGCTGGAAGCTGGAGTGTGCCTCGGGGTTGGAGCCCCCGGCTCTGCCTCCTCCGGGCTATGTGGCCTCTGAGAAGTCGCTTAACCTCTCTGTGCCTAGAGCCCCATCAGGAGGCCGTGGCAAGAGCTGGGGGGTGTTGAGTGGACGCCTGGCTGTAAGCTGACCCTCTCGGCCTGTCACACGTGCTCACGGCTTGCATTTGCATCCTGGCTTTGGTGCTGCTCAGCTGTGAGACCCAAGCTAGGTTGGTGCCTTTCTCAGAACCTGTTTCCGCATCTGTAAAGTGGGGGCCAGATTGGGTTGCTGGGGACACGGGAGGCTGTGTGGGGCGAGCTCTGGCCCAGGGCACTGCCCTGTGGGTGCTGACCACTGACGTCCTGGCCGCACCCCTGCCCTCCCCTTGGGTCTGCTGGGGGCTCCCCAAGAGAGTCCTGTTTGAGAGCTCACCTGGGGGTCACCTGCCAGGGTTGCAGATGGACTGGGTCGTGGAGGTGACTGCCGTGTCGGTCATGTCTCCCAGCTCCCACCGGGTGTAGAACCACAAATCTCTGCCACTCTTTGCAGCTCCCGTTCTAACTCAGGGGAATTGAAGGAACCCCCAGGGGAAAAACCCCAGATAAACAAACGGAAGCCAGGAAAACTTGCATGCAGTTTCCTGCCCAGGAGATGGCCAATGGCATTTCCAGTCTCTTCTGCTGTGCCTGTGTGTATCTGTATTTAGAAAAAAGGGACCCCCCTCCCCTCTGTTTTTCCTTTTAATGAAATAGAGTGCCTGTCTTTCTGTGTTGGGAACCATTTCTCCGAAGCATCATCTCACAAAGCCTTGATGCTGTGTCATGATCCACACAGCCAACCCATCCATGGACACAGAATGTTTACCAGATCGCTTCCCCTCTGCCCCGGCTGTAATTAAATGTGTCTGATCCCTCTTGCAGCTAAAATTGCCTGGTCAGAAGATGTGCATTATTAATGTTTGAATCTTGATACCAGTTCATATTCCCAGCAGCTGCATGTTCTCTCTTACACGCACAATGTTCTGGGATCAAAAGCGATTGTGTTCTGTTTGTTTCCTCCTTCAAACATGATCTCCCCCGCTCTGGGAGGATTGACGCTGCCCGGGAGGCAGACTTCATTCCTGGGGACCCTCCTGGCCTCACACTGTCTGCCCCGTCTGGTTCTTTCTAGCTATACTGGCCGCCTTGCTGTTCCTACAAGCACATGCCTGCCTCAGGGCCTTTGTACCTGCTTTTTTTTTTCTCTCTGGATTCCTTTCCTCGGACAGCCATGATCCATCTCTTCCTCAACAACTTGGACTGTATTCTCTGCGAGGTCTTCCTTGGCTGTCCTAGGTAATAAATACGTGCCCGCCCTCATCTCTTTATTATCCTGTTTTTCCTCATCAGAGCATATTCGCTTCTGGACTTTGTCTTTTTTAGGTGTCTGTTTTCCTTGCACAAGGGGCAGTTACAGAAGGCAGCGGTGGACTGGCTGGAGGTCAGCCCAGGTCTCCCCAAGACAGACAGAGCAGGGCCTCCCTTGTTCCCCTCCCCGGGGTCCCCCAAGAGCCCAGTGCCTGCAAGTGGGAATGAGGATGACCACCAGCCGGGAGGTGGGGGCAGTGCCCTGAGAGTGGACCCTCTGGCCTGTTGTTCCGCAGGATGCACAGAGCAGTGTGAGGAGCGTGGGGGGCGGCTAGCCTGGCTCTTTTTCCGAGTCTCAGTTTCCCCAGCTGTAAGATGGGAACGTGTAACTACCACGTGCTTCGTGAGGAAGAAAGGTGGCCGCACATGTCGGGTGCCCGGCACCCTGCCTGGTACCCAGGGGTGGAAACGTGCAGGGTTCTGGGCCGTTTCCACGTCTGGGATGCTTTCTCTGCACCTGCCACGGGTTACCTCATTTCATCCTCAGAACACCTGGGTAGTACGTGGTTCGTCCTATAATAAATATCCCCATTTTACAGCCAAGTAGACTGAGCCCAGAGAGGTCACTGGCCAAGGTCATGGAGGCTGGAGCTGGTATCCCACTGTGGAAAGCAGCCCCATTGTCTACCCACTACACAGCCCTGCCTGTTCTGTTTTTTATTTTCATTTTATTAATTGTTTTCCTTTAATATATATTTATTTTAAATTTTTATTGAAGTATAGTTGATTTGCAGTGTTGTGTGGATTTCTGCTGTACCGCAAAGAAATTCAGTTATACATTTATTAACGCATTCATTCTTTTTAAATATTCATTTCCACTGTGGTTTATCAAAGGATATTGAACATATTCCCTGTGCTTGCTATACAGTAGGACCTTGTTGTTTGCTCATTCTGTGTTTAAAAGCTTACATCTGCTAAGCCCAGCCTCCCACTCCATCCCCCCAGCCTCTGTCCCCTTAGTAACCACAAGTCTGATCTCTATGTCGTGATTCTGTTTCCGTCTCATAGATATGTTGTTTTGTGTGTTAGATTCTCCGTGTGAGTGATATGCTTGTCTTCCTCTTTCTGACATGCTCCGCTCAGTATGACAATTTCTAGTTGCATCCATGTTGCTGCCGGTGGGGTTGTTTCACTCTTTTTCATGCCTGAGTGGTGCTCCATTCTATACACGTGCCACATCTACTTATCCATTCGTCTGTTGACAGACCGTTAGGTGGTTGCCTTATCGTGGCTTTCGTGGACGCCGGGGTGCACGCATCTTCTGGAATTATCATTTTGTCTGGATACATGCCCAGGAGTGGGATTGCTTTTAATAAGTCATGGTAATTCTATCTTTAGCCTTTTGAGAAAGCTCCATGTGTTTTCCATGGTGGCTGGACCAGTTTACATTCCCAGCAGCAGGGAAGGAGGGCTCCCTTTTCTCCACGCCCTCTCCAGCATTTGTGATTTATAGACTTTTTAATCATGGCCATTCTGACGGGTGTCAGATGGTGCCTTATTGCAGTTCTGACTTGCATTTCTCTAAAAATTAGCAGTGCTGAGCATCTTTTCACGTGCCTTTTGGCCATTTGTATGTCTTCTTTGGAGAAATTCCTGTTTGGATCTTCTGCGCCCCCCCCCCTTTTTATTGGATTGTTTGTTTTTTCTTGTTATTGTATGAGCTGTTTGTGTATTTTGGAAATCAGGCCCTTGTCAGCCATATCATTTACAGGTACCTTCTCCCATTCTATGGATTTTTTTTTTTTTTTTTTTGCTTCTTTTGTGGTTTTCTTTGCCGTGCAAAAGCTTGTAAGTCTGATTAGGTCCTGTTTACCTTTGTTTTCGTGTCTGCATCCTGCACGTCTGGCGGTGCGGCCGCCCCGCAGGGGTGGCGTCTGGTCTGGCCCTTGACGCTCTAGGAGACCTTGGGTGAGGAGCCTGTTCTCCAGAGGCCTCAGTGTCCCCGTCCGCCCATGCTTGCCAGTGGCTCTTGGGCGAGGAGTAGGGCTGAGGCCTCTGGAAGCCTCTGGGAGGTGGGGACGGGAAGCTGCAGCCCTGAGTGTGAGACAGGGAAGAACAGAGGAGGGGGAGGGAAACACGGGGGGTGTTGAGGGTCGGGGTCAACCCAGCCCCTCGCCACCAGGACGCTGCCCTGCCCTCTGCTCCCAGCGCCCGTGGGCTGTGCCTCGTCTCCAGGGGAAATGCCACCATGTCCTGCCTGAGCTGAGCACGGATGGCCCCGAGCCATGGACAGACTCAGGGGTCGGAGTGGTCTTGCCACGCTGGGGGGAATGGATGGGGCAAAGTGAAGTAAATTAGAAACGAATGTCAGTTCCAGCGCTTGCATCCCCACAGCACGTGGCGTGTGGCTAGGGTCAGAGGAGCTGGCTTGGCGCTGTCCATGGTGGTCAGGGGCTCCGTCCCTGTGCAGAGCAGACGAGCCCCGGGCCGTAGGACCTAGGCAGAGAGCCTGGGAGGAGGAAGGTGGTTGCTGCCTTCAGCCTGTACTTTGCAGAATTCCTTAAGTGCTGCAGCTGAGATCCTTGAGAAGAGGGCAGGTTAGGCTGGGGGTGTCCAGGGGGGCAGCCAGACAGTCATTCATCCATCCATCTGTCCATCTGTCTGTCCATCCACCACCCATTCATCCATCTGTCTGTCCATCATCCATCCACCTGTGCTTCCACCACCCATTCATTCATCCATCTATCCACCCGTCTATCCGTCCTTCTGTCTGACCATTCATCTGTCCCCCTACTCACCAGTCCATCCACCCAGTATTGATCCACCCACTTTGCAGTAGGCTGGGGTCACAGCAGTGGAAACAGGCTCGTGTTCTGCCCTTGCAAAGCTGACAGTCTGGAGTAAAGACTGAACAGGTAGCCCTACCGGGAGGGGTGAGTGTCGGGGGGTGGGCGCTCTGACCGTGGAGGTGTGAAGAAGGGCGGAGAGGCTATTTGCTGGGGAGCGGGGACTAGCTGTCACACGGGAGCGGGGCAGGATGACCTCGGGGTCTGTGTGTGCGAAAGGACCTGTTGGTGGAGCAGACTGCATGGCTGAGCCCCTGAAGCCACGGAAGCACTGCTCCTAGGGGTCTGTGTGGGTCCCTGGACACCCCTGCTCGGATGCTTGGAGCAGGTAAGGCGATGCGTGGACGGGTCCCAGACCCCCCAGTTGCCTCCGCTAAAGTGACCTGTGCTTTCTCGCACGTTGGGCGTTGAGCGCCTGCCTGAGCTGTGGTTTGAAGTCGGGGTTTTGTGCTTCCCCGAGCTGGACCCTACATCTCTCTAGGGTCCTCTCTGGGTGTGGTCTTCTCAGCACCCACATTGCCTTCTTGGTGGACATTTATTGTCTTTGGGGGATAATGCAAGTTGATGGGGGTGTGGATTGTCACTCCAGGCTTCAGACTTGAGCCTGAGACTCAGGCCTGGCCAATCAGAGAAGAGCAGGTCCTGACCACACCTACTGGGGCTCAGGGGTGGTCACGTGACGTTAGATGCGTGAGGTCACATGGCAGGTCCGTCAGTGCTAGCGCGGAGATTCTGCCTGGGCGAGGGGTGGCTTCCCGGGACGTGGGGCTGGTGGCCAGCATCTTGCCACTGCCGGGGACACCCCACCTGAGGACAAGCCGCGCAGATCAAAACGGTGCTGCCGGGAGTTAGAGACCACCTGGAGGACACTTTGGGAAACACTGAGTCCGAATCGTCACTGAACTTGTCGTTCACGTGCGCCAGTATTCTCCACCTCTCCACCTCTCAGTGTTCATTTATTTCCCCAGATCTACTGAGGCATGACTGATGAATAAAACTGATGATTTGCTGAACGTGTCCATGGCACCTCCCATCTGGTTGATTCACACAACGGTCACCTCACGCGTGCATCTCTTCCTGGTGTGTGTGCTGAGGACATGGGAGTTCTTCGTCTTAGCAGATTTCACTCACACAGCACACTGCTGTCTGCGCAGGCACCCCGTGCTTCGTGGATAGATCCTTGTTCATCTTCTGGCTGGAAGTGTGTGCCTTTGGACCACGCCCTCTCTAATTCCCCCATGCCCATCTGCAGGCCGCTTGTCTGCTTTCTGTGAGCTTGCCTTCTTTTTTTTTTTTTAAAGATTCCCCATATAAAAGAGATCATGCATTATTTGACTTTGTCTGGTTTATTGCACTTAGCATAATACCTTCAGGGTCCATCCATGTTGTTGCAAATGGTAGGCTTTCCTCTTTATCATGACTAATATTCCACTGTATGTATATATGTGTATATATCTTAGTTCAGTTCAGTCGCTCAGTCGTGTCCGACTCTGTGACCCCATGGACTGCAGCACGCCAGGCTTCTCTGTCCAAACTCCTGGAGCTTGCTCAAACTCATGTCCATTGAGTCGGTGATGCCATCCAACCATCTCGTCCTCTGTCGTCCCCTTCTCCTCCTGCCTTCAATCTTTCCCAGCGTCAGGGTCTTTTCCAATGAATCGGCTCTTCATTCATACACCACACCTTCTTTATCTGTTTACCTATCGATGGACACTGACACTGTTTGTATATCTTGGCTATCCTAAATAATGCTGCAATGAACATGAACTGATAGTGTCTCTTTGAGATCCTGTTTCCATGCCTTTTGGATAAATACCTGTGTCCACAGCCATTTTACAGGTGGAAAAGCAGGCTCCAGGCAGAGTCAGGACTCTGCCAGGGACCTTCAGGGGGTCGTGAGGCGGCCCTGGCTCAGGACTCGTCTCCTCCCGCGGCCTCGTGCTCCAGGCCTGCCGTGTGACACCTGCCAGACTCCCTGCCCTCTCTGCGCCTCTGTGGGGTCACGTGGTCTCTAGGAGCGCCCCAGCCCCGTGCTTTGCTTCCCTGGCTGCCTCCTGGGTTCTCCTGTGCTCACGGCCACCTTCAGCGAGGCAGGAAGTGATTTTGTCTTTACCGAAAGGACGGATGAATCAGAGGGTTGATCAGCAAGGAGGGAAAGCCAGCACCCCAGCTGGCTTCGTCACTCCTGTGTGCCTTGAATGAAATTCCTCTTCTGTACATGCCTTTCAGAAAAAAAAAAAAAGAACATAGGGTAAAGAATTCAGAGAGATGAATTGACCCTGATAATATCAAACAGTTAACTTCTGAGCTCATTCTTGTGCTGTCAGGGGTCTGGAAGGCTTTCTGTAAGCCACAAATAATGCATTTTAATAACGGGGACTTTGATTCCTCTCTGGGGGCCGAAACCATATTGTGATTCGGGTGACGGCTTGTCAGGGCGCCCGTGCAGGGTTTCTCCAGGGCTTATTAAGAGATTACATATTTTGGGCATGTTTGGGTCTTCATGGTCTACTGGAAACCCATCCTGCTGAAAAGCTTTTGACCCGAGAAAAGGAACTTGTGGTGGAAAACATTTTTTCCCCCCTTTTTCCCCCCAGCTCTCAAGTTCATTGTTTGCCAGTTGCTCCTGATTTTGGTTGAAAGTTACGGTGAATTATTTTCTCCACTCCCCTGACCTTACAGCAGCTGCAGGCCTCAGAGGTGACTCCGGACTGCCCTCTCACTGGGACCCATGCGTAAGGCTCCTGTGGATAATGAAATGTCAGTGTCTCAGGGAATGAGAAAACCTGCCTTGGACAAACTTCATGGCTGAGATCTGTCCAGACCAGGTTCAGTCTGAAATGTAATCTTGAACAGATCCAGGCTCTAGCCGTTGCCCTGGATTTGCTGTTTGATCTTGGGCAAGTCACGTAACATCTCTGGGCTGTGTCTCTTCCTCCGTGGACTAATGACTTTAAGCCCAGAGACCATGTGGATGATGTTTCTGAGTTCTGGAGAAGAGCTGCTTCCTCTCCTGTAAAGTGGGGATAATGTCACCTGCATGCAAGGGGCCGTTGGTTCATCTTCAGGGGACTGAAGACAGAGCTGCAGACACAGAGCTTATTGCGACCCTGAAAACTTCAGGCTCTTATGCTCCATTCCAACCTCTGTATGCTTTTTAATTCTATAAAGGATGAAAGAGAAAAATATGGATAAGCGTGGCAGATAACTGCCGTGTCCCTAACCAATATCCATACCCCCCTTGTCTCAATAATAGGGCTGTGATTTTGTTCAGAGCTGCACTGTGTGTGTGCTAGGTTGCTTCAGTCGTGTCTGACACTGTGACCCCATGGACCTCATGCGATCCTCTATCCATGGGATTCTCCAGGCAAGAATACTGGAGTGGGTTGCCATTTCCTCCTCCAGGGGATCTTCCAACACAGCAATCAAACTTGCGTCTCTTTATGTCTCCTGCATTGGCAGGCAGGTTCTTTACGCTAGGGCCACGTGATTTTGTTCAGAGTTGCACTAGGCCGATGCAAAGAGCTTCGTTTCTGGGCTTCCCATGCAGCTAGGAGTGGTCCTTGGAAACAGTCCCAGCCAGTGGGTTCTAAGCAGGCAGCATTGGGAGGGGCTTCTGGGAAACTCATTTGGCTACTCATCCTCTAGCAACTATTTTCCTTTCTGCTTGGGATTTAGATGTGATGGCTGGAATTCATGAGCATGAGGACAAAGGGCATGCCTGAAGGAAGGCAGAGGATAGTATGGGCCTGGTCTGCATACCTCCTGGGTTTTAGTAATAAGCGAGAAAAACAAATCAGCATCATGTTTTAAGCCACAGTTATATTTAGGTTTTCTATCAAACACAGCCCCACAAAGAAAAGCAACGATGGCCAAGAACTTCCAGGCAAGGCAAAATGAAAACCTTTATGAGATCAAGTCTGGGAAGAAAGTGAGGATGTGGCTACACGGAGCACAGAATTCTATGCAGCTTTAGGGGCTGGCCTTAGAATTTGGCTGTGAGCTTCCTGATAGCCAAGTGAAGGAGGGGACACCGACGCTGACGTGACCCCCGTGGTTTCTGGCCGCCTCTGTGGGTTACCCGCCTCTGGTCTTGAACCCCCTGTCTCTGCTCGCTCACTTCCTTCCCTAGCTTGTTTTCCCCCTCTCCCCATCCTTCCTGAAGGAGTCCTCTATGCCCGCCTCTTCCCTCTCCACCGTCACCTTCCTAGACTCCTGGCCGAACTCAGAGAGGACCACAGCAGGCCTCTCTCCCTTGACCCTCACTCATTCACTCATTCACTCGACAGATTTTCACTGACCACTTACTGTAGCCCAGGAGTAACCGCAGTGAAGGGAGCAGACCCTAATTCGCACCCCCACCGAGCCGATGGACGCACCAGCACCTAAAGTCTTTTCCTGTGTCTGCTCACAGCCCCGCGGAGACGGGTGACAACCAGGCTGAGGGTGTGCAGTGCTGCAGGCGGGGCCAGATTATATTCTATAAGGTAGCCGGGGAAGACCTCACCCCAGGAGGGGAGGGTAGGGCCTCCAGGAAACCTGTTGCCTTAGGGAGCACCACGGTGCAAAGGCCCGGAGGTAGAAATATGTTTGGCTTGTTCAGGAAACAGCACAGAGGTGCAGAGGCTGAACCTTGGGAGAGAGTAGTTGAAGATGAAACTGGGGAGGGGATGGGCTGGGGTCTTTGGAGGGTGTGGAGTCGGGGAGGGGTGTGACCTGGCTTAGCCTCTGTCAGGCGCCCAGTCTCCTGGAACCCTCTTTGCGTCTCACGGTGGAGTCCAGGGCCCTCCGTCCGAGGCGCCCCTGTGCCCCGGCTCCCTCCCCCCATGTCTCCTCCGTCCCTCGATCAGGATCACCAGGACTGTCTGCCCCTTCCTGCCTCCCTCCTCACCCGCTCACCGCCTGCCACCCTGACCCTCCCCAGGCCTCACACTCTCCGCTGCCGTCCAGCCTCCTCCCTGGCCTCCCTGCCTCCAGTCTCTGCCCACCAGCCCGTCTCTACCCACAGTTCACCCTGTAACTCAAAACCGACTGTCTTAAAAAAACGCTCCAATGTTCTGCCTCCCGCTTCCCCCCACGACCTTCCCACAGATGGAGACAGAACTGCAGCACGTGGCCCTGTGTGCCAACCCGACCCTTGCCAGCTCCGGTAACAGCTCTGGCCACCCTTCCGCCAGGAGACTCTCCCTGTTCCCAGGAGGCAGCATTCTTTCCCACACGTCTGTGCCCACACACATCCTGTCCTTTCTGCTAGGAATGTACTTGTGCATCCAGGTGACCTGGAAAGCTCTGACTCACTGGTGAATGAGAGTCACACAGGGTGATTCTGACTGCAGGAAAGCTGGCCAGCGAGGACATTGAATTTCACCTTATGGAAGTCTGCAGAGGAGGGAGGCAGTGTGTGTTCAAGGGCTCTCGACACAGACATCAGAGTTCTGGTTATCTCCAGTCTCCCACGTGGACTCCTCTGCATGTTCACATTCCCTGCAGGGTTGTGACTCACAGGCCCAAAACGGCTGCCATGGCACCAGCCACACACAATAGATCCACAGCAGGAGGGGATCAGGGTACCAAGATACTTTTTCCTTGTGTGCTAGTCTCCTATCTCGAAGGGAACGTTTTCCCAGAAGCCCCCAGCAGACCTCTCCTGATGTCTCATGGCCACTCCTTGACCAGTCACAGGCAAATAATGATAAGAATGTCATGATTAGCATGGAGCAATCATCCTTTGTTCTCTGGGTCAATGCATTTTAGCAAAAATGAGAGTCTTGTTACTAAAGAGAGAGAAGGAATGACGGTAGGGTGGGACAACCAAAAAATCCGCCACGTGAAGTCGAGTTTAGATGCCCCCTCCCCTGTCACCTGTCTTTCCCCCGCCCCCTCCCCCCACACCAGGAGTTGGTGAGAACCTAAACTCCAGATCATGTTCCAGTGGCTCCTGGCCCTGGAGTCAGTATTTCCTTGGCCCTGTCGCATATGTCTACTTCTCTAAGCCCTATCACCCCCAGTTTACAGAAGAGGAAGGTGAGGCCCGGAGCTGGGAAGGACAGGTAGGCACTGAGGGTCGAAAGAGAGGAGGGGCTGGCCTGAGGTCTGGCATCGAGTTCCTACTGGAAATCGGCTGGCGAGAGGGGCTCTCTGCAGGGATGTAGCTGTTACACGTCTGCACTGGCCGTGTGGGCACAAGCCACGCGGCTCCCGAGAGCTTGAATAGCCACCTGGCGCGGTGCTGGAGCCAGGCCTGGACCTTCAGGGCTGCTGCCTACGGGAGGGGGCCGGCTGCAGATGGACGATGGCCTCACCATGAGGGAGCTGGAGTTGGCCACATCCTGGCCCCCACTGGGGGCTGGGCGCTGTCCCTAGAAATGCGATTAGTCTTGGAAAGGGGTGGCAGGGCGAGGAAATTATTCACCCACCCAAATGAGCTCTGGAAATCATTTACAAGGAGAAACAAGGCCCTAAATTTGTCCTGCTCAGAGCATTTGCCTCCGGAGTCCGGTCCATCCCACAAGTGGCAGGCGGTGAGCTCCAGGCTCCCACCCAAGATGCTGACTGGTTGATCAGGACCTGAGCTCTGAGCACTGGGTGGGGGTCTAGAGATGCCATCCAGGCAGCCCCTCATATCCTCACAAGGGAAACTGAGGCCCAGAGACAGGTATGCTACCGACAGAGGAGGTGGTAACTTACCCAAGGTCTGTCATAGGGCTGGGCAGTTGCAGGGCCCTCACTGCACCCATCCCTTCTTCTCTCCCTCTAACCTGTGGTCCTGAGGGGTGGGAGGTCACTGTCTCCACCTCAGCTCTGCCATGGACTCTCCAAGCCAGTAGGCACAATCCCACCACTTTTCTCACAGCGATGAACCAGTAATGAGGGCCTAGGCCAACCAGTGCCTGGGGACAAGTCACCTTGAGGGCAAAGTCAACCTCCAAAGGACTGTCTAGAAGAAAGAGTCACAGAGAAACAAAGTTGGAGCCTTGATCAAACCATGCCTGAATTCATCTATTTTGGGAATTTCCATTCTGTGATCTAGTAAATCCCCCTCATAGGTTGTTACTGTTCAGTCACTAAGTTAGGTCTGACTCTTTGTGACCCCACAGACTGCAGCACGCCAGGCTTCCCTGTCCATCACCAACTCCCGGAGCTTGCTCAAACTCATGGCCACTGAGTCGGTGATGCCATCCAACCATCTCCTCCTCTGTTGCCCCGTTTTCCTCCTGCCCTCAATCTTCCCCAGCATCAGGATCTTTTCCAGTCAACTGGCTCTTTGCATCACATGGCCTAAGTATTGAAGCTTCAGCATCAGTCCTTCTGAAGACTATTCAGATCTGATTTCCTTCAGGATGGACTGGTTGGATCTCCTTGCAGTCTAAGGAACTCTCAGGAGTCTTCTCCAGCACCACAGTTGAAAAGCATCAATTCTTCGGCGCTCAGCTTTACAGTCCAACTCTCACATCTGTACATGAATCATGAAAATAGGGTTTTCGGTTACTTTCCACTGAAAGCATGCTTCCTGATGCCCCTTCTGACATCCCTTGTCATGCACCCCACCAATTCTCCTGAGCTAGTGGTGATTAACTCCAAGCTACACGTGGAGAGGTCTGGGAAGTTACAGACAGGAACACTGAAATTCAGAGATGGAAAGGGACTGGCCCCGCTTCTCACGATGATCCTGAGGGGGGCTGGGGCCACATAGCAGTTATTCTGAGCCCCAGTTTAGAGGCGTCATGTGAAGAGCTCTGATGGCACTCTTTTCTTGTGCTAGAATGCACTAATTGTCTTTGCGAGGCTGCTGTGGAAGTGCGGCTTCTTCTCTGCATCTTGGAGAACTTGTACCTTAGGGGCCGGATGGATGCTTTTTAGTTGGGGGCTGTGCTGAGGTGACCCTCTGGGTCAGTGATCGTCACATAAGAAACCACCCCAGAAGTTAGCGACTTGAATCCAGAGCCATTTATTCTTGCTTTCCAGTCTGTGGTCAGCTGGTTGGTTCCCCTCTAGACCAGGCTCCACTCTGGGTGACTTGAGAGGAGGGAGTTTAAACTGAAGGGCTAGTGGGGCTCACAGAATCACTGGAGTCAGGAGGACCTAGTTTGAAATGTGGGCCAGAACGTGTAGGAATGTTGATGATGCACAGACTCTACTCCCCAAGTGATACCCACTCCGAGGGAATTTCTGGCTCATGTTTCTTGGCATTGTGAGACATGGTTGCCCACTGCCACCCGTGGTGAAATTGCATCAGTCAGCTGTTGCTGTGTAACGGAACAACCGCAAACCCATATGCTGCAAACATAAGCTTGAGCTGCTATTCTCGAGTCTCTGGCTCACCTGGGCAGTTCTGACCTTTTCGCATTTTGGAATAATCACATAGCTGTTAAAGTGAATGAGTTTGAACAACAAATGTCGGCATGGATAAACACAATGTTGCGCCTGAGAAGTCTGTGCAGAAAGGATACTTATAATGATACGTTTGTGTAAAATGCAAGGACAGTGTTTATAAAAAGGGGAGCATCCAGGGGGCTCTCTGGAGAGCCGGCAGAGACCCTGTGGTCACTTCCTGACCACATGCCCGCCAGCTCTGCTTTGCGCAGACTTTGTCAGCCCGTGGGCCTTCCCTGGGCAAGAGAGGGGGACGCTGGTGGTAAGAGGTGGGTGTTCCCTTCTGCCAAGAGGACCCCCAGAATGGGAAAGGGGAGGCTCCGGAGCACGTCTGGGGACATTAGGGGAGAGTGGACGCTGTCTGCCCCAAACGAGAGCCCTGCCTTCCCCATACCCAGGCCCCTCCCCGTCTTGTCTCCAGCTTCCCAGAAGCTTTTAACCCTTCTGCCTCAGCGCCTCTCTCTTCTGGTCTTTTCTGGAGTTCTCTGTCCTCGCCTCCTCCCTTAGGGTCCCCAGAGTTTTCAGATGTGCTGTGATCAGGATTTGGAAGGTGGAGGGGCTGAGAGACGGTCTGGAAAGGGACTGATGGGAGGGGGAGGGCAGGATCTCCGCAGCATCCCAGTCCAGAGATGGCTGCCTTGTCTTGGGGGCTGGCTGGCCATGGGATTTCTTCAGGGTGATGCTGACTGTCCCCTGAATTTCCTTCCGGTTGCCGCCGAATGTCCTTTGACTTGGTGTCTGCTGGCACTCCTGGAGAGTAAATGACCCAGTCTGTCACTGCTCCTGGGTGTGTGAGGGATGAGCAAAAAGGTTCCTGGCACTCACTTTCTAGCCTTGGGGTGTTTTCTCGGCAGAGGTGTGGCTGTGAGCTGAGGGGTCACACAGTGGTCGGCGGATGGGTGCCCCCTCTTCAGGGGGGGCCA